>JAODAL010015203.1:0-84729 GCA_025379985.1 Phyllomedusa bahiana
GTCAGCATTGCCAGACTTTTGGCCTTGGAAATGTTGCCTTTCCGCCTGGTTAACACAGATAGGTTCCGCCATGTCATGGCCCTGGCATTCCCCCTAAATTTCAGATGCCAAGCAGGCATTTCTTTGCCAGAAAAGCTGTCCCTGCCATGGCCAGTCACGTGGCAGAAAAGATCTCCAGCACATTGGCTGCATCTGCGTCCACCAAAGTCCATCTCACTACAGACACATGGACTAGTAAGCATGTTCAAGGGCATTACATCTCACTGACTGCTCACTGGGTGAGTTGGATGGATGACAGTGCCTCCTGTGATGATGGTGGGTCTCGGACTCGGCGGACACTCTTCCACACTGCTGGGATGGTACAGGGTCCAAATCTCCAACCTCCACGTGTAGCATCACGTGTCCAGAGAAACCAGGCCATTCTGAAATGAATGTGTCTTGGAGACCGTCAACACACAGGTCAACAGCTGTGGATGAGTCTGCACACTCAGACCGACCAGTGGCTGGGTGCTAAGAATCTGGCACCAGGAAAAGGTGGGTTTGTGGAAGGGGAAAAAAATCTCCTTGCTGCCCTTAAGATCAGTAGACTTACACACATCCCTTGCCTGGCAGATGTTTGTGCAGAAATTTCTCAAGTGCTACCCGGGTTTTTGACTGCTGTGAGGAAGCTCGAGGTCTTTTGCTTTCCCACTTCCGGCATTCGCACACTGCTTCGGCATGACTGGCAGCGTTGCAGCGTCATCTGGGTCTCTCCGTCAACCATCTCATTATTGACGTGTCAACATGCTGAAATTCCACCCTCCACATGATCCAGCGATTGTGGCAGCAGCGTAATGCCATTATGCAGTATGAAGTGTCGCATAGCCTGATGAGCAGTGGTGCGGACATCAGGGTGTTGAGCCATAGAGAGTGGAGGCAGGTGATGGATCTCTGCACCATCCTTCACATTTTTGAAGATGCCACCAAAATGGTCAGTCAGGATGATGGCATTGTCAGCATGACCATTATCTTCATATTTATACTGGAACAAGTGTTAGTCACTATGCGGCAGCAGGTCCCAACAGTGATGGACGAGGAGGCGGACACAGATGCGGACACAGAACCTAACTCGACGGAGGATGTAGAAGGCCCGACTGTTTCCCAATTTTATCGGTCTTCTTTAGGTGGTAGTTCGAGGTCCAGGGCTGGTGTAGGATGGCACTTCAGCTCACAGAGTACAGTGCATGAGGCTAGCCAGGCTGTGGTGACACTTAGGATGAGGAAGTAGAGGAGGATAATGAGACAAGACTGGATACCGACGGTACTGATCCGTTTAGTGCCCCTTGACCTCGAGGCTTGGGAAATCCTGGCAGCATCTCACACGAGTGCTTGGATGCTATATTACCTGCTACATGATCCACGCATCAAGGCAATCAAAATGAACAGCGGTTCTGGGTGGCCACCCTCCACGTTACAAATCAAAAATTAGCAATTTCCTTCCACCCACCCAAATTGACAGTAGAATGCAGGAATTTGAGACAGTGCTCATTGACCAACTCGAGACATCAGTTGTGTCTTCTTCACATTCTAATGTCACGGTGGAACAACGTCCGCAAAGTTAGAGCAGTAGAATGGCAAGTAGCCCTTGAAGCAGCATCAGCAGCAACAGGCAGTGTGGCAGAAGCCTACTTGGTGACAGGTAGTAATCGTTTTTTACCACCTCACCAACTCCTGTAAGGCACGGCAGCATTCAGACACACAGAGACCGGCTTAAGACCATGGTCCATAACTACCTGCAGCTCAATCCCGATGTTTTTGGACCTGGTCCGGACCCAATCGACTTTTGGGTGTCCAAACTGGATGAATGGCCTGAGCTTGCTTGGCCTGCCATAGAAGTTTTATCCTGCCCAGCAGCCAGCGTTATCTCGGAATGCACCTTCACCACAGGAGTAGCTACAATGTAGCTCAGTGGTAAGTGTTTTGCCTCACAGCACAAGGGTCCTAGGTTCCCTGCAGGAACCAAACTTGTGGATTTTTTTTCTCTTTATCAATGCACTAGCCTCATTGAGGTTTCTTTTGTTTTATTTATTTGCACTGTTTGACTAATTACTAAGGAGAGGACGGGAGTAGATTGACAGCACCTGGGGTTTGAACTCTCAGTAGCTGCCTGAAAGGAGAGGTGATGTCTCAGCATGTGTGACCAGGACTGAGGAGCTCACAGCCCTGGTCGTATCCCCTGGAGATGAGCTGTAAACAATGGATCACTAAAGGAGCAGCTAAAAGATAATAATGATATTTTTTAATAATGATGAATGAGGAAAATGTTTATTATTTAATTTGCAAGCTTCCTACATCTATTTTACCTCGTGGCAAAACCCCTTTAACTGTTTTAGGGCACCATACAGCCAAACCAAATGGGGCCTCCACCCATTACTAGTTCATATTTTTTAGCATATTTGTGGGCCCCTTTTTGATTAGGGCCCCTGACAGGAATACTGCCCATACTGCCCTATTGGCACCCCTGGCGGTAGCAGCTGCAATGGGGCCCTGTATCCCTAGGTGTCCAAAAAGCCCCTTTGACACATAAGAAGACACCGGTATTGTAAATGGCACATGGTAACTTGCAGGGGGTGCCAATAGAGCAGTACTCCTGTCAGGGGCACTAATCAAATGGGGCCCACTGATATGTTAAAAATTAGGAACTAGTAATGGGTGGGGGCTCCATCTGATTTAGCTGCATGGTGCCCTGAAATGGTTAATAGATGACTAATGGCAGCCTTGGCTACCACTACACCCCCTATAGCTACGGTCCTGCCAGCTGACCCTCCATGTTCCCCGTTAGGATGTTCTTGCTGCCACCACATATATGAAATGTTCTTGGGTCCTGGCGAAAAAAGTGATAGGGGGCTCCTGCCATTTACCATGTGCCATTTCCAATACAGGTGTCTTCTTATGTGTCAAAGGCGCCGCTGTACCTGCTATAGATATGCTGTCCTCATCTTTTCAGTTAGCCATTTCAGTTAGGAATGAATTATTTTATCCTGCAAATTTTTTTCTGTGACTCTTAGAGCCAAATTGTCTTCACTAAGTTGTACCACTATCCAGTTTACTGTTCTGGATGGTAGTTCCAGCTTCTCCTTACCTGTTTCGGTATAAAAATTAAACTGATCATCTTCTCCCATTGACTTTAATGGAAATCAGCGATCAATCGAGATCGGAAAACGAAAATTGACACGATTTTCTTTAAAATTGAGAATCGCCTCGATCTCGATTTTTTTAGCAATCGCTCATCTCTACTCCTGACTTTTTTATTTCAGCTTTTCACTAAAACAGTTCAGGGATTTTGAAACATAGAGCTGTGCGAGTCTCCTGACTTGTTGATTTAATCTTTTCACCAAAACAGTTCAGGGATTTGATCAAATCACTGACTTTCTTTAGGGAAATGACCCCATAGTGTGGTTATTTTAACATCTTCCATTATTTGATCAACTCCGTTAGGGAGTTGATCAAATCCCTAGTTTCATAATTTCCCTGCGAAATATATGCAGTTTAAAAGAAACTCCTTCGGTCATGAACATAGACTTCTACCCACGATTAAACTGGCTCTCCAATGCTGAAAGTCTACTAACCCCAAGTCCCACCCTACCCAATTTTTAATACTTCAACAACCCTACTTGCTCTAACGAAACATAGCCAAAAGCTGAATGACCACCATTGGGTTTCAAATAGTACTTTATTAGTATCAGATGTACTTGAAGGATCTTCCTTCACGTCGGTGTATGAGGATTTGAAGATTGCCTTTTTTGCACCTCACTGGGCATTTAAAAAAAACAAGGGCATTCCTCACACATCGAGATGATGCCTTTCCCTAATGGGAGATATTAGCCTTTCTGAGCCACTCATCGTTTCTCACCCAGCCAGCCAGTAAGCTTTGCTCTGCATTGATGAGGGGCAAAACCCTGAAACAGTAGTATGCAGATGAGCGATAATGGTTTGGCATGAATCCTTTTTTGCTTTCCAAGATTCAGTGAGTCACAAGTGAAGTGAGGCTGGCTACAACCAAAACAGAGCATACTAGAGCATTCAGCTCTCTTCCCATTATACCTTTGTTATATGTAAATGCCCAGTGAAGTGCAAAAGGTGATCTTCAAATCCTCACACACCAACATGGTGCCTTTCCTCAAGAGAGATATTACCTTTTCCAAAATAGAAATAGGAGTGCTGCCAGCAGTGCTGCAAATGTTAAAGGGGTGGGCTCAGCTTGTCAGTGCTCAGACCATACGCTGCACACTGTATCAAATTGGTCTCTGTGGCTGGTATCTCAGAAGGAAGCCTCTTCTAAAGATGACGCACAAGAAGGTTACAAACAGTTTCTGAAGACAAACAGACTAAGCACATGGTTTACTGGAACCATGTACTGTGGTCTGAGAGGACCAAGATAAACATATTTGGTTGAGATGGTGTCAAATGTGTGTGGCGGCAACCAGGTAAGGAGTACCTGGTGGTGAGAGTGTCATGGTTTGGGGCTGCAGTTCATTAAAGGAACCATGGATGCCAACATTTACTGTGAGATACTAAAGCAGAACATGATCCCCTCTGGGCTGCAGGGCAGTATGCCAACATGGTAACAACCTCAAACACATCTCCAAGATGACCACTGCCTTGCTAAGGAAAATGAGGATAAAAGTGCTGAACTGGCCAAGCATGTCTCCAGACCTAAACCTTATTGAGCATCTGTGGGGTATCCTCAAATGGAAGGTGGAGGAGCGCAAGGTCTCTAATATCCACCATCTCTGTGATGTCATCATGGAGTGGAAGAGGATTCCAGTGGCTGCAACCGGTGAAGCTCTAGTGACCTCCATACCAAAGTTAAGGCAGCGCTGGAATAATGATGGCCACACAAAATATTGTCTTATGGGCACAATTTGTCCATTTTCACTTAGGGTATGTCCCCACGGCACAGGTTTTCAGTCAGTTCTACAGACGGTTTTTGGATTTGACAACTGACTGTAAATGGACTGTCAACCTTTTGCACTGATTTTTAATAAAAAAAAATCCGTTCAGCAGTCCCCACTGCACAGATATTGCGCTGGACGTTTTTTGACAGCGTCTCTGCCGTGGGAACGCACCTTTAGGGTTGCACCCACTTTTGTTGCCTGGACCAGGGAATCAAGGCAAGATATTAACACTGAGGCACTGAACTAACGTGCATTAAGAATTAGGACACTAAGGGCCTTATTTATGAAAACTGTCTAGTTTTTAGACTGTCTTTGTTGCCCATAGCAACCAATCACAGATCCCTTTTCATTGCTCTGAAAAATAAAAGCTGATCTCTGGTTGGTTGCTACAGGCAGCAAGACAGTTTTCATACATAAAGTCCTAAATATCTGGATGTTATTTGGTGTATTTTGCCATCCTCTATCACTGATGTATGTTGCAGAATTTTTTCACAGGACTATGTCAATGTAGTTGTAGCTGACATTATTTCTTTTGGAGTACTGACACCCCATGTTTCTGTAAATGCCCCAAACACATGTAAAGCATGTAATAACTATCTTTGTGGTGTCTAAAAATCTTCAATCCTTATCTTTGTTTAAGAATAAAAAAAAACCATGGTATACATGCTGAAATTAGAAAAGCATTTACCAGCAGTTGGTAGTAGCTACTGTAAAAAAATAGGTGTAAGGCTTCCTTCACACACTTGTTTCAAGGCGTTATAGTTGGTTGAAAAAGCACCTCAGAAACTGCATGTGTTTAATTCTGAATATTTCATGCATTTTTTAAAGCAGTTTTCAGGATTTTTTTTCCAAAATTACATATATAGACATGTTTGTTTTCTGGTGCATTTTTTCAATCACAAATCATTTGAATCATAGACCTTGCGATTTAAAAGGGGTTGTTCCACCATAGACATTTATCACTTGTCCGCTGTATAGGTGATACATGTCTTAATGCTGGGCATCCCACTATTGGGAGCCCCATTATCCGCTGAAGCAGTGGCCCTGAGTGCAGTAAAAGTCTTGGAATGGAGCAGTAATCAAACATGCCCACTGTTGTGCCAGCCAAAGTTTATGAGACCGACGGAGATAGTGACTGCCTATGAATATTTCATATATACATTATGTCTATGGTAGTACAAACCCAGTTAATTTTTAAAGGGTTTTTTCTCGTAAAAACAATGAATATGGGTTTAAATGTAAAAAAAAAAAACAAAGAAAGCTTTTGCAAAAAATAATCATTCCCCAAAAAAAGGGGTCCTTACTGATTAGAGCTTTTTCCCTGGTTTCATTAGGAAGTGCCTCAAAAGCTTTAAAATTTCTTTTTGTTTTGTATACTGACCTTAAATTCCTTAAATCTTTATGTGCAAGGATCTAAAATTGACCAAATCCCCCTTTAAAAGTACAATCAGGGGATGTTTTCGTTAAACAGGTGTAACGAGCAGGAGTGGATCCTCTGTGCCAACTACAGTTTTAGGGTAAAGCTATGTTCATGCAGTGTCTTCTTAGGACATATTTTGGGTGTAATTACGCTGCAATACGCCCTGAAATACGCCCTGTAATTATGGTAATCATGGCTCTCATAGAGAGCTATGATTACCTGCAACTTCCCCGCCGCATATTGAATGCCGGCAGAAAAAAGTGACGTTACTTCTTTCTGGTGTAAGCGCAGCAGGGATAATGAAAGTCAATGGGGCCGACCCCCCTGCGCTTTAGAAGAACGCACTGATTATGCGCCACAAGATGCCATGTGAACATAACCTAAGACTGCTGAGGAGCAGAGTATAAGGAGCTCTTGGTCTTCACCCTCAACCCCCAAAAGGGGGCCTGAATTCGACTGCAGGGAGCTCCTAGGTTGCTACCCCCAGTGAGGTCACCTGGGGTGTTGACTGTCATTAACGTGGTACAGGAGTGCTAGGCAGAAGCGTAGTCAGGTCATTAGCACTATGATGTTTTTTTAATAAGATAAATGTGAAAAGTTGGGTTTTAAACAACAGTGCCAAACAAAGAGGAAAGAAAAATTCACTTGTTTATGTGCCACCCCTAAACATTGCTACCAAAGACATTTGCCCTAAGGTAACTAGTAGGAAATACAACCCTGCCAAAGAGATGATATTTCTTTTGTCCCATTTCTAATTATGTTTAAGACTTGATTCAATTTGTGAGTACTTTTTGGTATTATTCATTTGGAATAAATAGGTAATATGATAAAGAAAAAATATAATAAATTCTGCATGACAATTTCACTGTGTAGACTTCATTCCCCAATTTCCTGATGAGTAGGTCTCTACCAGTGTCAGACTGTGAGGCCTGGGGCCCACGGGGTAGTTGATCTTGGGGGCACACCCTACAGCTACTGTACATGAAAATATTACACCTTCCATATCCTCCTCCAATACCCAGGGCCGTTCCTAGGGGCGGGTGAGGCGTGCGATCGCCCGGGGCACCGAGGCTCAACTCACCCGAGGGGGGCGACGGTGCCGCCTGCCTCGCACGCCCGGAGGATCGTCCCTGACTCTGCGCGGCTGTTTTATAACAGTCACGCAGAGCCAGCAGCTGCTGGTACAGGGAGGAGGCAGGACGGATCGTTCCCGTCCTGACTCCTCCCCCGTAAACAGCATCGCAGGGGGCGCACGGCTTTCACCGCGCCCCCTGCGACGGTCTCCTCGGCTGTAGAGGCAGCTCTGCCGCTGAGGAGATCCCTGGGAGCTGCTCAGCAGCTCCCGGACCTGAACGCGAGGACCGAGGTAAGTACTTTTTTTATTTTATAATTACTTACAGGGATATCATTGGCTACAGGGGGGCATCACTGGCTTCAGGGGGGTATCACCGGCTACAGGGGGGCATCACTGGCTACAGGGGGGCATCACTGGCTACAAGGGGGGCATCACTGGCTACAGGGGGCATCACTGGCTACAAGGGGGCATCTACTGGCCACAGGGTGCATCTACTGGCCACAGGGGCATGTACTGGCCAGGGGGCATCACCTGGCTACAGGGGGGCATCACCTGGCTACAGGGGGCATCACTGGCTACAGGGGCATCATTGGCTACAGGGGGCCATCAACTGGCTACACAGGGCTACTACGTGGCTACCAGGGGGCATATTACATGGCTACCATATGAAGTGCTATAGTTGGGGAGTTTGTATAGAAATTGGAATTGGTAGAGAAGTGCTGATAAAGTGAGAAGTCTAAGATGTTTGTTTTGTAAATTTTACAGTGAAGAGTCGGGAGTAGTCGTCATGGCGTCTAGGACAGATGGAAAAGAAGAAGAGAAAGAGAACAACTCTTCAGAGACGTCTCCTGTGAGTCACTGGATATAACTTTACTGTAATCATTTATATGTCTGCAGAGCCTGTGTACAGCTGGTATCCATCTCTGTATGGTCACTGTATGCTGGTAATATAGGTTGTAGGATAATGGTTTATACTCAGTAATGGTCAGTTTGTATTATTTAGTCACTATATGGTGGTGATATGTGGTCATGGTGTGGTGGTATTATTCGGTCACTGTGTGCTGGTGATATGTGGTCTGAGTGGTTTTGGGATTCTGGTTGGTGTAGCAGTGTTCTTTGGTAACTGTATGCCTATTATTTAGTAGTTTTATATGTAGCAGATTGTGGTAAAGCTTTTTGTATATTTTGGCTTTGATTTATGGTGATGCAATGTGGCGCCATATGTTACCTAGGAACGGCCCTGCCAATACCTACCCCCCACATACAATATCCACCACCATCAGCCCACATACAATATCCGCTCACTCCTACCAACCCACATATAATATCTGGCTCCAAGTTTTTCCATGGTCACACACCTCACCACTTTCTAAAATAGACACGTCTATAAACACAATCAGGAAAGTAGAAGTGTCAGGGATAAGGATGCACTCACTATTACAATGAGGGAGAAGTGTACACTGCCACTATAAGGCGATGTTCACACGGCTTATTCACGCCGTATTTGCGGGACGGATTTCGCCCCGCAATTACGGTGTGTGCCGTGCAACGGGGGCGGGGCCGGCATCTCGCCGGCCCCATAGACATCCATTATCCACGGCGCCTATCCTGCCGGGATAATGTGCATATCACTTTCTCTCCCTGCGGTGTATTCGCCGAGCGGGGAGGGGAGACGCAATCCATAGTTCTCTATGAGAACTGTGGATTACCGTAATGCCTGGGACGGATTTCAGCCGTTTTGGAGCGCAAATATGGCGCACAATACGGCTGAAATCTGTCCCAGAATCAGCCGTGTGAACGAGGCCATAAAGTGACAATATAACCTATAATACCACCATACAGAGACCACATAGGGTTCAGACACCAGCTCAGTTCCCATCACAGTGAATACAGCATTGATCCAATACAGAAGCAAAATAACCCCTGACATCCAGAGACTCACAGGAGATTTCTTATGAGCTATCTTCTCTCATGAGTCTTTCTTTTTCCCTTTTCATCTCCATCCAGTCCAGACCACCATGACTACTTCTCACGGCAATAACTCATCCCCACAGAATTTACACACAAATATCTTAGAATACTCACTTTTTCAGCACCTCCTTGACTGTCACTCACCTCTGTACAAACTTCCCAGGGGGTGAGAGGGCAGGTACAGGTCATAACTTAGAGGAACAGTTTCCTAGAGGTTTGGGAGGGAAAAGAGGATTTACCCCCTGGAGATTGTACTACAGCTATGTGCCCCTCAGAAAAATATTACCAGGATGGTAGGTAGGCAAAGCCCAAGATATGCAGGTAGGGCCATAGGTAGGTTAATAATTGGGGAAGTAGCTAGATAGGCATATTTAGGTAGGTAGACCCTCATTGAATAAGTTGTTAAGACCTAGGTAGATTGGACAGCCCCAGACAGGTTGAGGGGTAGGTCCAAGTTAGGTAAATAGGTAGGCACCAAGTAGGTAGCTAGTAAGTGAGCCACATGCAGGTCGGTACATAGCCGTTAAGTAGATAAGTAGGCCCTAGTTCGGTAGGCGCCAGCTAGGCTGTTGGGCCCCAGTTAGATAGGTTGTAGGTAAGTGACGGTGGGTCCCAGTTAGGTAAGCTGTAGTAGGTAATGATGGGTCCCAGGTAGGTAGGTGATGGTGGGCACCAGTTAGGTAGGCAGGCCCCATGTAGGTAGATGGTGTGCACCAGTTAGAAAAGAAAAATATACTAACCTCTCCCTCATTCTCCCAATGTGCTGAGAAGCAGGCCGGCTTCAAGTGAAGCCCAGTGTAGGTGGTGCGATAATGTGCCGTCATCGTACCGTCTCCGTCAGTACTAAAGGGCTGACGCCTTGTAGGCTTAAGGTCTTATTAGGCTGAATAGTGGAACAGAGTGCCGACAGCATTTTGTTCCACTAAGACTGCGCAGTCCTGGGAATTTAGAGCGTTAGCCCTGCCTCTAAACCCTTGGGACACAGGCCTCGGGCGTTATGATGCAGGATGTTGCAGCTGGATCCCCATGTGGCGGCGGCGGTACTTCTGGGGCCCCCCAGATCTCTTGGGGGTTTCACAGACTCCCTGGTGGGCCAGGCCGAGCCAAGTTTTTTTATAACAAAAAAGGGAGAGGGTTAAATTAATTCCAGAAAGAAAAAAACCCACTTAAAACTTCGGGGGACATGTCTAAAAACTGTCTTGGTCAAAGATTTTCTTTTTGCCCATAGAAAACCAACAGCGTTCCCCTTCATTTCATTAGGCTCTGAAAAAATGAAAGGGGCCTTGTTTGGTTGCCTGGGCAAAAAGAAAATCTTAACCCAAAGACAGTTTTCAGACATGTCCCCCTTAATCTTTATTTGGTATCACATAAAAATAAGGGGGTACAAAAAAAATAAAACCCAAAAATATTTCAAGAAATTTGTCCCCCTTTTTTTACAAAAGGACAACAATTTTCGGGCTTCCCGAAAGAGTTTAAAAACAAAATGATTGTAGAAATTTACAGTTTGATGAAGGCCAAAGTAGGGTTATTACTTGGGATATTACTGAGTAGGGGGATTCTTAAATTGTATGGTCTACGAGTTTAATCCCATCATATAGCTTTGGTTTACACTATGCTATATCTCCAGGAAGGGCATAATAGGGCTAACTAGGGGTGAGGTTTGGGTGACAACCCGATTTAAGGGTAAAATGTATCTAATAGGGATTAGTTAGTTTATTCCCCCTCTTTCTCTCCCCAGCATCCAGAATTTTAAAAATTTTTAAATTTTGGAATTGAGTAGGGGGGGGAAGACTTTTGCCTTCCAAACCATAAGTTTTACAAACATTTTTATTTTAAACCTTTCTAGAAGGGCCCGATAAATGTTGACCTTTAGTGAAAAATAGGGGCAAAGAACTGGTTCTCTGATTTATGTGAGATATTGTGTGGTTTATTTTGTTTATAGGCTAATATTGCTATGTGCTACCTAATTAAAGGCTAAGTTTTAAGTGGCTTATTTCTTTGCTGTGAATTTATGTAATTCATTGTTTTTCTAGCAGTGATTTTGTCTTGACAGGTGATTAACTTACCCGTGTTTTTCCAAAAAAAAGACACGGTCTTTTTTTTTTTCATTTCCAAAAAAAAAGGGCTAGGGCTTATTTTTGGGGTGGCTTTTTTTTTTTTTTTCACAACGGGTGCAGACACTGCATGTTGGGACATTTAAGGCCACATGTATGAAAACTGTTTATGTCTAAAACTCACTTTTTTCCTATGGCCAAATTTGAGTTTTGGACCTAAACAGTTTTCATACATGTGGCCTTTAGTTTCTTGGGAGCTGCTATGGAACTACCAAGTACATACCCCCAAACATGGTTTTTGACTACAAGGGTATGTACAAATATATATATATTTATAAAAAAAAATAATTAATATTAATTATATAATAGGTTTTGTGTATTTTATTTAACTAATATTAATATAAAATTAATAAATTTGTGCCGTGACATCACGGTGCAGTATCTGTTCTGTTTAGTTCTGCTACATCTGTATAGTCAAAAACTATGGAGTATGTGTCTATTCTTTCAGTGACTTATCTTGAAAGTGTGGCATGCTGGGGAACTACAAGTCCCAGCGAGTCACACTACTCACACTTTAAGATAGGGGACTGTTTGTGTGATTGTATAAATGTGTGTGTGTATTAATGTGAGTGTATGTGTATGTGTGTGTATACATTGAACTTTCACTTACACTTTGCACTCTCTGGCCTGGACTGAAGGACCTGCGAGTCGTGTGACTGTGACATCATCTCAGGTCCTTCAGCCTGAAAACATTGGCGGTTTCCACAATGCTTCCAGTCCAACAGGCTGTTTATGGGGGTGGGTGGGCTCATGAATGGCATTGCTCAGGAAGCGGGCACCAGGTGACATCATTCAGGAGGCACTTACTAACTAGGGCTTATTTTTGAGTAGGGCTTATATTTAACCCCTTAAGCCGAACGCCTGAAAAGTAGTTAATGACCAGAACATTTTTTTGTTTTTGCCTCCATGCGTTTCAACAATCATAACTTTTTTATTTTTTCAATGACGCAGTTGGATGAGGCCTCGTTTTATTCGAGACGAGTTGTACTTTATGGGGGAATAGTTTAAGTTCACTTATAGATAATTGCAGTATTTTTTTTTAATTTTTTAAAAAAATGTTTTTTTTTTTATTTTTTTTTTTACACCATTCACATTTCACACGTAATAACTTGTTAGATTAATTCTACAGGTTATTACGGTCGTGTGGATACCAAATATGTGTAGGTTTTTTTGTGTGTAATTTATGCACAATTATTTTTAATCAAATATTTTTTTTATTATTATTTAATTTTTTATTCTTTTTTAACACTTTTTATGGCTTTTTTTGTACTTTTTTTTTTTACTCCCATGAAGGGAGAACTGTTTTACATTTTTTAATTTTTTTTTTTACACTTACTAATATATAGCATATTCATATATGCTAATACATGCTAATCTGTGTCAGTCTGACACAGGCAGTGATTAGGACAGCACACAGTGCGTCCTAATCACTGGCTTCTTACACAGACCGCTCTGGGGCCACGCTAGGTCCCCAGAGCGATCTGTGCAGCCGGTCCCTGAGCTCTGTCGGGTCACCGGGTGTTCCGATCACCCGACAGAGTGGGGGGATCCCTTTGATTGCGCTGCGATAAAGCACCGCCGCAATCAAAGGGTTAAAGCATCGGGTTGCGGAGGTTTCCGCCGCTCCCCGATGCCTTGAGGACATGCTCTGGGATCGGGGCTGTGTAGCACAACCCCGATCCCAGCACAATTGCGGCGCCGGGCGCCGCAAACTCCGATGTCTGCAGCGACGTCTAAAGACGTCGCTGCAGACGAACGACTTGAAATGCCCGCCGTCAAAAGACGGTGGGTGGTCGTTAAGGAGTTAAAGTCGACTCCAAGCATCGGTGAATATCAGGCTAGGGCTTATTTTTGTGGGTGGGCTTATTTTTCTAAAAACACCGTAATTATTGCCTCTTTCCTGTAATTTTTCATTTTAGTTTTATGTTAATGTGCTCTATCATCACAGTAATTGTAGATAGTGGGGGACATAAAAAAATGTTGCTGGATTCCCAGCAAAGCACAAAAGGATCATTACTAGAGATGGGCAAATTTCTCAAAAATTCGATTTGCCAGGTTCGCTGAATTTTCCGCAAAAATTATTTTCGACCCGAATTTATTTGCGGCGAATCACATTAAAAAACAGCTATTTCCTGGCTGCAGAGAGGCTGTAGGGTGCCATGTGCCATGCTCAAATATGCAGAGGGAGCGTGGTTTGGTCTTCATACAATGCTGTGTTTTAGTATGACACGCAGATGACTGCCGCCGCTCTTAGAATCGCTTCATACTTCACTTATTAAGGGGACAAAACTGACCAGATAACTGAAGTGGGAGCACAGCCTGACAATGTCAGAACCAGCTGGAAAGAACCGAGGTGAGGGCTAAGATCCTACTATAATAATAATAATAATCGTTATTTATATAGCGGCAACATATTCCGCAGCACTTTACAATATAGAGGGTATAAGCACAGACAAACCAGATATTACATTATAAAAAAGCTACTTACAAATCAAACACAAGGTGTGAGGGTCCTGCTCGCAAGAGCTTACAATCTATTAGGGTATATGGGTGAAACAAAGGGTGAGAAATGCTTGGTTTACAATGGTCCAGCCATGTTACATAAATATGGGGTAGTATGCATAAAAAAGTGGAAGAACCAATCATACATCTATATACAGATAAGTGCCTGTGGGTGCCAAAGTGCAGGAAGTGACAAATGTGTGACAGAATTTGGGGGGTTAACAATTAGGGATCTTGGTAGGCTTGTCTAAGAAGATGAGTTTTCAGAGAGCATTTAAAACTGGGGTGTGAGTGTGCCTGATCACATGGGGTAACAAAGAACAGAATAGTAGGTTCCTGGAGCAGGCACAGGTCGCAGCACAGTAAGGGGACATCACAGCAGCGGTCCCCCCGCGAGGCCAGAGCTTCAGGTGTCATATAGCGGCAGTGTGTTGACCACCAAGCCAACGGTTCTCGAATGGTTGACTAGGTCATCCCCTTTCTCCCAGATGGCATCTAACAACCCCGGCAAAGAGTCGGTGCATCCGTAAGACACAACCTTTAGTTGGCATTGCCCCGGAGCAGGTCAGGGGCCCTCACCTGTCTTCAACCCGCCTCTGTCCCATTCGGTTCCCACAGCCAGAGAACTACTATATGAGGTGGGCTCTGCGCCACTATACAATGAGGACGAACTATTTGAGGACAATGGGCAGCAAAGAGGTGGGGAAGACATCCGCTGCTTCTTGCAGAGGCGGGCAAGTAGAGATGAGGAGAGTGGCATGGGGGGTTATGTTGTGAGTGGTCAGGCTCTGTACAGGTAGACCGTTGAGGAGGACAATGGTGATAGGCAAACACTAATCGATGTAGCCGATCGCACTTGGAAGCCGCGTGAAGCAAGCAAGGCTGGGACAAGGTATTCTGGTGCTGTAGTTAAACAAGGCATAAAGTGCCCCCCAAATAGAAAATTCAGCCCACTCCATGCCTCCCTGTGCTCCCTTTTCTGCCTGGGATTAAGTGGCGCTCTAGGTGGTCGCCTACCTTCGACTACCCATCGTCCCAGCCTTGGAAGTAAGGGATTCATCATCATCATCATCATCATCGGGAGAAGAGAGCGGCAGCTTGCTCGTCAGGCAGTGGCGCAACCGGCAAGTCGATAGTGTGGCCAGGAGTCAGCAGGTGGCAGCACTACGAGGTTGGGAGTCAAACAGCCATGATTTAGACCACCCACTTTGCAGGTCCCAGAAATTAGTGGTGCAGGAACTCACCGAGGTAAAATTACCTACTCGGCGGTGTGCCACTTTTCTGCCAAGACACTGGAGGAGGCGAGTATGGCTTTAGGTAGAATCTGTGGGCAGAAAGTAAAGTGTGACCAGGAACCTAACATTGGCACCATATCCCTGTATCAATACATGCAGTGTCACCATATAGTGGCCTGGGAGAAACATGTCTCAGATGTGGTGATCCATCCTGCAGCAGCAGAAGCACCCAGTGGCACGCCTCCCATTTCAGGCAGTCAAGGCTCCACCACCTCTGCCAAAGACAACTCCCTGTCTTTCACATCATCTGCCGATCCAGATGCTCCTGCTCCTCGACACTCATGGTGCCAGCAGTCGTTCATCAAGACGATTGCCAAGAGACAGCAGTATGCATTTAGCCGTCCCTAAGTGCAGAAGCTGACTGTGCACCTGTCCAAGTTGGTGGTACTGCAGTCCCTCCCTCTTCAAGTGGTGGACTCTGCACCGTTCAGAGAACTGAACAGTAAACTTTGCATGCACTTTAGCCATTCCTACGCCGCCAAGCACACCTTCCTTGGGCTGAACAGAACACAGAAAAGGGCAAAACAGGGAGAAATCGATGAATATAGCAAAACAGGGAGAAATCTATGAACAGAGAAAGGCCTTTAATCATTACTTGATGATCCAAGCAGACAAGGATCCCACCACTGTTTTAATTTTGATGTCAGACAGTGGCACCTCATCCGTGAAAACCTGCAGTTTGCCCCAGGCTCTTTCAGGAGACCCCCGTAATTAGTCAGTCCGACAGGACTCCCGGGATGAACAACGACATTTCCACTGCTTCATGTCCTGGAACATATGCTCCCAAAATTTGTCTGTTCAGGGGACTCGAGACTTTGGCGCTACATGAGCCACATGAGTCCGGTGGGGGCAATGGGCAGCCAGTGAAGGGATTGGCAAAGGGAGAGGCAGAGGAGTAACAAGGAGAGAGGTGAATCAGGCGGGCAGCAGAGTTAAGAATGGAAGGGGAACAAGGGTGCTAGATGAAAGGCCACAGAGAAGGATGTTGCAATAGTCTAGGCATGACGAGGGCATGGACAAGCATTTTTGTGCCTTAAAAGTGAAGGAATGAGCGGATTTGGGAAATATTTTTCAGATGGAGGCAAGGGTAAAGGTTTGAATGTGTGGTTTGAAAGGCCAGATTGGAGTCAAAGGTTATCCCAAGAGAGTGCAGTAATTGGTAATGATAGAGAGATCTATTTGCGCCATCATCCATCCTCACGCAGGTCTGTTCCTTAGTGCTCCCGTACCACTGCCACGGCTGCAGTGGGAGAATGAGGTTGTAAGAGCAGTGCCAGCTCCACCTGCAGCAACCTGAGTCTGGAGTTGTTGAGGTCTGTTGAAATTAGTGATTTTTCTACTCAGGTGATAGGAAAGGAGGAGCCGGGGCAGCCGGAGGAGGTAGAGGGAGATGAGGAAGACAAAGCAGGTGACCCAGACACACCATGGCAGTATACAATGGAAATGGAGGCAGCGAGACCCTCAGAGTCACTTGTGCAGATGGCCCGCTGCATGCTGATGTGTCTGGGCAGTTACAGCCGAATAGTCACCATCCGGCAGAGGGATGACTTCTGGTTCTCCACCGTCTTGGACCCTTACTACCGGTCCAAAATGGGGACATTATTTCACCTGCAAAGATGGAGGACAAATTCAAATAGAGACATCCTATGTAGTCAGTTGGCCGCTGCCTATCTGCACCATCGTCCATCCTCTAACAGGTCAGACCTGTTCCTTCTCCCGCCCCCCCCCCCCCCCCAGTGATTTAGGTACCCACCAACAGCAGCACCTGGCGCAGACCCAGAACCCTGGATTCTTCTGGCTACCTGCCTCAGCTAATATTCTGATGCTGCCACCCACCTGATGACACATATCTGCTGCAAGCCCCTCCTTCAACCACTCATCATCTTTACCAGGGACTGGTATTGACACCCACCTCCCCACTCTTTACTGCTGCCATCTCACCACTCAGGTCTCCATCCTGCTGCCCGTCATCTCCAGGCTAAGTCACCATGTCACTCTCTGGCTTTGAGTTGCTGTTAAATGCCACCTTTCCCAATTATGTCACCTAGCTGCTTTCCACCTCAAAATTAAACCCTTGTGCCCACTCCCCCCGGGCCCGATGCTGCTTTCTGTTGCTGCCGCCCACCTCTACACTGTGTAATTGGGGCCCCAAACTGTGGCCTAATCATTTCTGCTGCCACCTCCACAATCTGTCATTTGCCACTCTGTGGCCTACTCATGCTGCTGCCAACTGACCACTCTCTCAGTCGACCACCTTGTGGTTTCCTAATGTTGTTTCCACCCTCCATCACTCTATGACGTTGCCAGTATGTTTGGTTTTACCCTTCTTTTAGACCGTCAGAAGGAATGAAAAGGACAAACACAACTGATTGTGTCTTCGGAGAAGCTCTAAGGCTAGTATGACATGATCCTTTGTTTGCATCAGGATTGTCAGATGAGCAGGTAGCCAAAAGCAGGAGTGGATACAAAACACAGAAGATATGCAAATATTCCATTTACTTATTATTTTTGGGATCAACTCCTGTTTCTTTTTGGCTTTAGGAATGATGGATTATTGACCAATGGAAAGCGGACACTGAAAGATCAAAGGAAGGGCAAAATGATTAGTGACGTCAATGCAAGGTTACTGATGACACCCTCTCCACTCTATTGGGGGGACTCTACAGGTATCAGCGTTTAACAGAATCACCACAATAATTGAAAAAATTAACTGTTTGCCAAAGATAGCAATATCCCAAGAGACTGAAGTGGCTGGATTTGAGATGTATGTAGTGGATAAATTAACTTTTGGGCTCAGATTAAAATACTCCCACCGATCTGAAGTTGATGGATTTCAGGTGTGTATGTGGCAGAAGTACACACACCCTGTATTTGACTCAAATTCCCCCCACAAACAAGAGGAGAAATTAACCCTTGGTATAACATACCCTACAGACTAGACGAGATAGAATTCAAGCATGTATTGGGCAGAAATATACACACCCTGTATATGACCCCAAATTACCCCACAAACAATAGGCTAAATTAACCCTTGAGTATAAAATACCCTATAGAATGAATGAGATGTATTTCAGGCGTATGTGGAGCAAAAATACACACACCCTGTATTTTACTCCAAATTACCCCACAAACAATAGGCTAAATTAACCTTTGGGTATAAAATACCCTACACATGAACCAGATGGAATTGAGGCTTATAGGCGTATATGGGGGAAAATACACACACCCTGTATTTTACTCCAAATTACCCCACAAACAATAGGCTAAATTAACCCTTGGGTATAAAATACCCTATACCATGAACCAGATGGAATTGAGGTGTATATGGGGCTGAAAAACACACGACCTGGACTTTAGGGACAATACCCCACCAACTAAAACAAAATAATAACGCTGGTTTAGGAACAAGGGTGTATATGACACAAACTTGTGAAGGTCTTTCACCCCAGTTGCTCAAAAAACGAGTTTGTTTTGTAATATAGTGCTGCAGCAGATAGATGCTTATTGACAGGAGACACACTGACAAATGCGAGAATTTAACACGGCATCCGTATTTATAGGGCTGTGACGTCACAGAGGCCCACTGGTTGCTGATTGGCTTCATGTCTGCACAGGTCATTGAGGGTGTTCCTTTCCCGCAAAGTACCATAAACTTCGCCTTTGTGCGGAATCGAAGTTTTTAACTTCGTTAGAATCGATTCGCCCATCTCTAATCATTACCCATCCCACAAAATGTGGACCATTATTGCTTTGAGGAAATCCCCCAATGGATAAACTTATATTTTAAGAACAATGTAGATGTAGTTAATGGATGGGTATTGTTTGCAGACAGAGAATCAACTCATTTGAAAAAGACATCTAGAGGTATGTTCACATGGCATCTTGCATCCGTGTGAACATACGCTTTTCAGATGCGTCTCTGGGACCGACAGAATGCATCTAACAATTAGCAGTGACTTTATCACTGCCGGCAATGAGGAACACGCAGCGACGTTCACATGAGAGATCGCCGCTGCGTGTTTGCATCGCACCCTGTCAGGTCTGTCTTTCAAAGAATGGCATGTCAATTCTTTGAAAGATGGACCTGACAGGCGCGATGGTAACGCGCAGCGGCGATCTCTCATGTGAACGCCGATGAGTATTCCTCATTGCGGGCAGTGATAAAGTCACTACTAATTGTTAGATGCGTCTCTGGGTCCATTCTGTCGGTCCCAGAGACGCATCTGAAAAGCGTATGTTCACACGGATGCAAGACGCCATGTGAACATACCGTAACGCTACCAATTTATTTGTGATACCTCCCTTGGCTGGTGGAAAAAGACCAATAAAATCAAACTGATTTGGCTGCCAAGAGCCTTCTGCAACTTGTGCTCTGGTAAGTTGTAGCTTTCCTTTCCCATTGGAGTTATAATGAAGACATATGAGGAAGTCCTCATGTACCTCATGGCAGACAGTCCTAAGCTAAGGAGTGCCATATTCTTCTCTGCACAAACTCTAACAGAAGCTCTGGATTATGTGCAGGAACTGATTAAATTAATCATGGTTCGGATAATGTGAATCATAAGGTGGAGCAACAAACTCTTATCATTTTTATACAAAGGGCAAACTGATCCTTCCACAGGTTCCTTAGTACTGAGCAAAGATTTCTCTTTCTTCTAGTACTGGGAGATGATGATGTCCTGAAATTGAGATGGTCTCTCCCTGTTAATACAACTTCCATTGCTGCCTTTTCCAAATTAGTGTTACCTACAATATAAGGGTCTTAGGTCAATTTTTAAGGATCTTTGATTTTTCAAAGGAAACATACATAGGGAAATTTTTCACCACGCTGAACTATTTTGGTTTAGACTACAGATATAGGGGCTTGTGTGAATCAACCACCATCCTTTGTGACCAGACCTTTAAGGCCACATGTATGAAAACTGTCTAGG
Source organism: Phyllomedusa bahiana (assembly GCA_025379985.1). Classification (NCBI taxonomy): domain Eukaryota; kingdom Metazoa; phylum Chordata; class Amphibia; order Anura; family Hylidae; genus Phyllomedusa; species Phyllomedusa bahiana. The sequence goes on from JAODAL010015203.1 coordinate 20,246, forward strand.
TCTAAAACTCACTTTGTTGCCCGTAGCAACCAATCAGGGAGCCCTTTTCATTTCATATAATGCTCTGGAAAAATGAGAGGGGCGCTCTGATTGTGGCCCATAGCAACCAAAGTGAGTTTTAGACCTAGACAGTTTTCATACATGTAGCCCTTAGAGTTGACATATGCCCTATCACAGGAGGTTTGTCAAGGCCTACTTCACAGTTGAATTACATAAAAACAGCCCCCAAATCAGTTCTCTGAGCTAAGAAACGTCTGGGGAATTCACATTCCCAAAATAGCCACTCTTAAGGAATCCACAAAGCATATGTAGAGGGTGGGACCACCCACTATGCGTAGAGTGCTTTTGTGTATTGTATTTACAGAGGTATATGTTGTATATTATGTGTAAATAGGTTCAAACAGGTTTAAGTTGATTAAGCACCTAAGGAAAGGTAGAGTGTGCTTCAGGATTGGCAGAGGGAGAAAGCATGGCCAGGCTGGCAGCCAATTGGTGTGAATTGAGGGAAGGGGCTGCAGTTCAGATACAGTTAAAATGGATCTGAAATGTGCTGCCAGGGAAAGTCTGAGTGGGAGCTGTTTGAGTTAATTCAGTTGTCAGTTCCAGTGGAAGAGATTCCTTAACCACAACCCAGCTGAGGCTCAAGTTCAGGCTGCCCCTTACACTGGACCTAAAAATTTTCACAAGGAAAGAGAGGAAGAGAAAAAGAGAGGAGTTGTTCTATTAGTTGAATGCTTATGATGGATCACACTCAGAGGATGTCTTCAAGCACTTTATTACATGAGGTGTTAGCTGCCATTACACATGTGCCTGATCAGGTCCCTGACCACTGAACCAACAAGTTGCAATGTCCTTGTAGTGCACACACACTAGTATTGAGACACCTAGAGGCCATACAGCATATAACATATTGCTGCAGGAGGCACAGAAGGTGAACAGGGGTACGTTGAAGAGAGAGAGAAAGGAAGGAGGCTTGGGTTAAAACAAGATATTGATACATATTCTGTTTTTGTTTTCTGATTGTAGACTTTTTTATTCTGTTTTTTTTCGTATAGGATTATGAGGGCAACCGTCTTGCCTGAGCTGCTTTTATCAGCATTTAGAGATATGTTTTTCAGCAGCTACATGGACATAGGAGCCTGTGAATAGGAGCAGACCTATGGACTTCTATAGGAGAGTTTTCTAGGCATGCTCTGTGACCTGCAAAGAAATCACTGTGTAGGAAGGGGGAGAGGGTGAACTATGACTATCTCCTATTGTGAATGGTGGATCCTATGTTATCTATACACATTGTTGTCACCTTTCAGTGTAACCCTGCCTGTGCTGATAATACGGAGATGTCGGACTAAATGTCAGACTATTATCAGGCCTAGTGGCCAAAGTGAAAACTAAAGAATATTAGGATTTTAAAAAATATATTGACAGTGATATGAAAAATAAAAAAGAACCAAAAAATCTTATAAAATATGTTTAAACATAAAAATAATTAAAGTTACACAATAGGTCCTTTTCTGATGACACGTTCCTCTTAAGAAAATGCTACGCCCTAGAAACAGTTCTGTGATATCTTTTGGCACAGGGACTGCTTAAATGGCTCTAACTCTTTCCCTCAATTGCTTTTCCCATTGGCTGAGATTGTTACACCCATGAATTTGAACTCTGACTTCATCATTTGGACTTTAACAAGGCTCATTTATCACCCTGCCCTTGGCACTTTCTGAAAAAGATATCTTTGTGCTGTTTGAATCAACAAATTATCCACATAAAGCAAGACTCTGTAGCGAAAATGTACTAACACTTGAGCCAAGGCATGATATTAAGGAGCAGACCCAGGTGGCAGGAACACAGAGGAAAACCATTTGTCATATCAAAACCAAAAAAACATTTTACAGTCACTCCTTAGTTGAGATGTTACCTCTGGGATAGCTGCTATCAAATGAACAGCTGGAAAACTATGGAGAGAATTTTAGTGGCTGTTTGTCAGAAAATTGGCATGCAAAAGTTGAAAATGTAATTGGCAAGCCAGGTTTGTGCAAAAATATGCAACTTTTCGGTGGGTTTATACCTCTCTCGCCATGTTTCAAAAAAGTAGGCAAAAATTAGCAGAAAGGGGAGGGCTCCACAAACACTTTTCATCAAATTAATGACAAAAAGTGCCTTAATTATAGCCGAAATCTATGCAAATTCTTTATATATTTACTTCAGACTAGAGTCTAGATGAACCCCGCCCTAAACATATTTACAAATCTCAGGTCTACAACCATATGATAGATATCACCTTTCTTTACTAGTACAATGGGGCTGTTGCAAGGAGGACTGCATTTTAGGCTATGTTCACACGACGGATTTGGCCGCGGGTTCCGACGCGGTTTCCGCGGCCATAACCGCGGCCAAATCGCGCCTGGATTATTAACATGGTTTCCTATTGGAAACCGCGTTAATATTCACACACCGCAGGTTTGGCCGCGGCTCCGTGGCCGCGGCCAGACCTGCGTGTGTGAAGAACTCTCGTGTCATTTTTTGACAGGAGTGCACTGCGCAGCGGCCGCGCGGTGCTGCCGCGGGCAGCGCCGCGGGTGTTGCCGCGGGTGGTGCGCTGCTGGAACGCGGCTAGCGCCGCGGCTTGTCCCCTGCTCTTAATTTGCATGGGGGCAAGCCCTCGGCACAAGCCGCGCCCCAAACCACGCCCCTCCCGCGGCGAGACCACGCCCACCGCCCGCACCGCAAACCCACGTCGGGAGACGCGAGTCTGCGGTAACCGCGGCGAGAGCCGCGGCCAAATCCGTCGTGTGAACGGGGCCTTACTAGAATTCTCTATCTCCCTTTTTCTCTGATGCCATCCCTTATGTTAGAAAAAGCCTCATCAGGGATTTTGTACGGACATTGAAAATTTGGTGACGTATCACCAGAGACACAGAGCTGCATTATCCCACATCCTGCATTTTCTGTAAAATCTACAAATCGGGCATTTTGATTTTAATTTAGCAAGATTTTCATCAATAGACAGAAAAATACTAGTCATAGAAATATTTTGGGGATTTCCTGATCCTCTAGAAAATCCATCACAGAACAAATCTTAGCTTTTTTACCTAGCCACAAACTGCACAAGTCAAATTTCTACTGTTCCCAGCATGTCCTTAGCTAGGATAGTAATGTTAACATGTGGTTTTATCCAAAAGAACATCAAATAACCCTTGAGCCTATGAATATTATCAATACAGGATGACTTTGTACAGCTTGACATCATCTGCCACCTCCACCTGAGAAAAATTTTGTCTAATCTACTCTTATATAAAAAAAAAAAAAAAAAAGAAAAGCTTGGCAGGTGCTTTATGCTTCCATATCTAAGAGCAGAATATGATAGAGGTAGAGAAGCTAATCTCTGAAAAATATAGATATATAGAATTTGGAGCAGGATTTGTGAATACAAAACAGAGAAAAAACTGATAGGACTCCTTAAGAGACGGTAGGAGTCCTGCTTACCCCACCCACATACAGTGTTCAGTGGGTGGGGTACAAAGCAAACTATCAATCAGACACATGTTAAAGCCAGATTAATGTTTGCAAATTCACACAGGAACAAAGACCTATACTTTTGGAGACATGTCCTGTGGGCTGACAAAACTAAAAATTTAACCGTTTGGCCATAAGGAGCATCGTTACATTCGGAGGAAAAAAGGAGAAGCTTGGAAGCCTAAGAACACCATGCCAACTGTGAAACACAGGGGTGGCAGCAACATGTTTTGGGGTTGTTTTGCTGCAGGAGGGACTGGTGCACTTCACAAAATAGATGGCATAATGAGGAAAGAAGATTATGTGGCAATACTGAAGCAACATCTCAAGACATCAGCCATGAAGTTAAAGCTTGGGTAAAAATGGTCTTCCAAATGGACAATGACCCGAAGCATACTGCCATACTGGTTAGAAAGTGGCTTAAACGGGTTTTGCCACCATGTAATGTTGACGTGGGAACCTCCAAAATGGGTATTTAATCACTTTTCTAAATATATGTCATTAAAAAAAGTGAAAACTCTGAGAGCTACAGCATTTCTCAATCCCCCTTAGTTACCTCAACGCTTTCCCTAGTCACGACCCAGGAGCTGACAGGCCACGCTTGCGTGAAACACTTCTTATCTGATGACAGGCAAAATGAATGAGCTTTTAAGGCACCGGGTAGACAGTGCAGTCTGAGGCTGTCTTGCTGTATTGAGAATCCACTGTTGTACTGTTTATTATTTCACTTAAGTTTTGAGATGCTCCCTTGGATTCCTCACTCCTCACTCACCCCCTCCCTCACTCCCCTGCAGCTTCATGACTCAGCATGATTTGTATATATCCTGCTCCCGTGCTGACAGGAGGTAGGTAACTGGCGTCTTGGCAAATCCCCTTTAAGGATAACCAAGTCAATGTTTTGGAGTGGCCATCACAAGCCCTGATCTCAATCCTATTGAAAATTTATGGGCAAAGCTGAAAAGGCAGGTGTGAGCAAGGAGAGCTACACACATGGCTCAGTTATACTAGTTCTGTCAGGAGGAAGGTGCCAAAATTCCTACCAACTATTGTGAGAAGCTTGTGGAATGATATCCAAAATGTTTGACCCAAGTCAAACAGTTAAGGGCAATGCTACCAAATACTAATGAAATGTATGGAAACTTTTGACTTTGACTAGTAGATTGCCCATCGCAAGATGCATCCACTTAAAGGAGTTTTCCACTTTATAATGTCTTTACTTCTCATGTAATACTAAATAATATAACTTTTTAATTTACATGTAAAAAAAATCTGCTCCTGTACGTGTTTTTTACCAATGTAGTAGGCTTCAATTAAAAAAAAAAAATGGTATAGTCCACATTGCTGTCCATAGTAACAGCTCACATGGAGTACCTTTATAAACAGCCATGTGACCACCACACACACACACACACACACACACACACACACACACACACACACACACACATCATGCAACCCTGCTGCTTAATGAGGTCACATGACTGACGCCATGTTTAGTACATGGAAGCCATTACTATGGACAGGAATGTGAGTTGAAGCATTTTTTTATTTCTAAGTAGGTGTCTGCTACATTGGTATTAATGAGGTCTGGGAGTAGAATTTTTAATACACTTGTATTAGAAAATTGTATGATTTCCTATGAAATCAATAATAAATCAAAAAAATAAAAACTATATAAAGTAGACAACTCCAGAACATGCTAAGACATTTATGTAGATAGCCGGTAATAGAAAATACATCCAGAAATCTTGTCTCAGAACAAAGACTGCATATATATATATATGTGTGTGTGTAAATGTCTAGGCTTAGGGTACAGCACTTCAATTTGGGCAATTAATTCAACAAGAATTAACAAGAACAAGAGCTGCTGTAAACAAAAGCCAGTAAGTACTGACTCCCCTGCCCTCAGCCTGGTATCATCCACATCATATTGTACATCCCTGTACAGCCTTTTGATGTGGACGCTTCTTCTCCTTTGTGGTGTTGCGCAATGTAGTGGAATTATACCTGTAAGACCTGTGGGGACATCATAGTGATGTCACAAAGATTCTGTCAGGGCCAATTACATCTAATGTGCAGGCAGGGATTGTTGGCGCTCTGTAGTTTTACTGCAATTTGTGCAAAATAATGTCGGCAGGCCTCTGCTTTCTCTTCCTCCTTCACTGCCCTCACACTTCTCAATTGTCTCTGCATCCGGTGTCATGTCTGTCAAGAGTATTAATGTGTCATGTGATGATCCAACCTCAGAGTGGCAGTATTGCTGTTATAAACTGACCTAGGACATGCCACGGCATACATGCATCATATATATATATATATATATATATATATATATATATATATATATAATATATATATTATATATATATATATATATATATATACACACACACGAAAATGCCGTAGCGCTACAGTATGTCCTAGATACTCATCTGCTTTTTAGATTTTCCATATGTATATATATATATTTTTTTTTTTCCTAGGCACTTAGGGTAAGCACAGTTTCTCTCTAGCAATTTGAACTATGTCCACAGACATAGAATTGGAATTCTGTACTGGCCTGGCTATGAAAATATTATGTGCCATAGCAATCTATGTGGCTTTAGTGATTTTTTTTTTTCGGGATTTGTTTCGGGATTGGATATAGGTATTTTGGGAGGCAACCATCTTGGCTGTGATGCCAGTAATAAAGTGATGTATAATAGGAGGTTATAATAAATCAAACAGTTATGTTTCCCACACTACTTACTGCTGACTCCTGAGCACTTGTAAGTCAGCAAAACATTTTTTAGAGGCAGTATTTTCTGTTTTAACCCCTTACTGACATTGAACATGTGAGTACGTCCTAATGCCGGCAAGGGGCTTGTAGCAGTGCGATTCCAATACATAGCCGTCGAGTTTTAGCTGCTAATTGCAGCTAACACTCACTGGATACATGGTGCCGGCGCCTCCCGCACAGCTTAACCCCTTAGACATCAAGGGAAAGATGGCAGCGGTATCTAAATCAATGAGAAATGGTGCCCCTCACTTAAAGCTGATCGTCCGCGGCAAAATCGCGGGCTCCCAACCGGTTAACATGGCAGTTGTGAAGGCTTCCATCACAGGCAGGAAGTAGAAAAACTGCCATCTTTGTACACCCTAAAGCATTGTATTACAATGCATTAGACTGTAAAAACAACAAAAGTACCTTAAGGGGACTCAAAGTAAAAAAAAAAAAATGTCTTATTAATATTGCAAATCACTCCCCTTTTGCCATTTTACAAATGAAAAAATGAAGTAAAAAAATTACACATAACTGGTATTGCTGCATCTGAAAAAGTCCAATCTACTAAAACATAACATCATTTATCCCATACGCTAAACACCGTAGAAGATAAGAATTCAAAATGCCGAAATTGTGGTGCTTTGGTCATTTCACGTCCCATAAAAATCGGAAAAAATTTTAGCAAAAAAGTAAAGTCCCATCTATTCCAAGCTGGTACCAATAAAAAGTTCACTTAGCTTGCAAAAAATGCACCCTCCCTCAAGTCTGTAAGTGCTAGTACAAAAAAGTTATTGATCGAAAATGGCATCTCCGTACAAATTTCAAAAATAGGGTACTAAAACAAAAACAAAAACCCTACATATTTGGTATTGCTGGATTTGTATAAGCCTGTAGAATACAGATAACACATCATTTTTACTGAAGACTGAATTCCGTAATAGCAAAGCCCTCGCAAACATGGTGCAAGTATGTTTTTTTTCCACATCCTGCTCCAGTTACAATATATTTGCGGTTTTTCAGTATATTCTATGGTACAATGAATGACACCATTAGAAAGTACATCTTGTCCTGCAAAATAAAAGCCCTCATATGTCTATGTAGATGAAAAAATAAGAAAATTATGGCTCTGGGAAGGCGAGGAGGGAAAAAACAAACGTGAGGAAAAAATAGGCCTCGACATTAACCCCTTAACGACCTTGGGCGAATGAGTACGTCCCAAGGCCGCTAAGGGGCTTTGCAGGGGGATCGCTCCGCGACCCCCCCGCACAGCTGCGGGTGTTAGCGGAAAATCGCCGCTAACACCCGGCAGTAACAGCGCCGGCGGGTGGCTCCGCCCGCTGGCGCTGTTTTACCCATCAGGCGCCGCGGCAAAGATTGCCTCGGCGTCTGAATTAACGCCGATCGGTGCCGCGCACCGATCGGTGCGGTGATCGGCATAAGCGCAGCTATGCTGCGCCGATCAGATCACCGGGCATTGTGGTGGGGAGCCTTGGGAAGGCTCCCGTCACTTACACTGGCCGGTTTGCCCCACTTCCGTCCGCAGACAGGAAGTGGGGAAACCGCCATCTTTGTACACCCTAATGCATTGCCTATGCAATGCATTAGGTTGTATTAACAATCGCGCCACCTAGTGGTGAAGTACCACAGGTGGCCTCAATGTTACAGTAAAAAAAAAAAAATAAATAAAGTTTTAAATTACAAAAAAAAAGTATTAAAAGTTCAAAATCACCCCCCTTTCCCCATTTTACAAATAAAATCATTAAAATAATAAAAAAGTTACACATATTTGGTATCGCCGCGTCCGAAAAAGTCCGATCTATAAAAATATAACATCATTTATCCCGTATGCTGAACACCGTAGAAGAAAAATAATTCCAAAATTCCAAAATTGCGTTTTTTTGGTCATTTTAGGTCACTCAAAAAATGGAATAAAAATGATCAAAAAAGTCGCATGCATTCCAAACTGCTAGCGATAAAAAGTACACTTCACCCCTCAAAAAATGCCCCCTCACTGACGTCCATAGGTGTTAGTACAAAAAAGTTATTGGTCGCACAAAATGGCGCCGTGGCGCAAATTTCAAAAATAGAAAATGTTTGGAATTTTTTACGGTAACAAAACATAACGGAAACCCTACATGTTTGGTATTGCCGGATGCGTAACAACCTGAAGAATACAAATAACACATTATATTTACCGAAGATTGAACGCCGTAAACGCAAAACCCCCGCAAACATGGCGAAAATACATTTTTTTTCACAATTTGTCCCACCTGGAATTTTTTGCGGTTTCCCAGTATATTCTATAGTATAGTGAATAACACCATTAGAAATTACATCTTGTCCCGCAAAATAAAAGCCCTCATATGTCTATGTAGGTGGAAAAATAAAGAAGTTATGGCTTTCAGAAGGCAAGGAGGGAAAAACGAACGTGTCACCAAAAAAAAACCGCCGGGTCCTTAAGGGGTTAAAGGATTAAATTTCACAATCTTTAATTGGACGTACTGTTTAGACTGCAGATATTTGATATAAAAGACAAAATAAAACAGGGTATGTTCACACGGCGTGTTGGGTTCGTGTGAACATACGCTTTTAGATGCGTGTTCAGGTCTGTCTAGACGGACCCAAACATGCATCTTACAATGAGCTGTGTGTTTTACATTGCTCGCAATGTAAAACATGCATCGGCGTTCATATGAGTGATCGCCAATGTGTGTTTACATTGCGTCTTTCGGATCCGTCTTTCAGATCCGCTCCAAGAATTGACATGTCAATTCTTGTTCTGAAAGACGCAGCAGAAGCCCTATAATAAAGTGTAGGTGGTTGCGAGTCCCCCTGCTGTTCCATACCAACAACGCCCAATTCGTCCAAAACTTACACAAAAAGGCTAGCTGTGAAAATTGTAATACGGGGTTAAGTTGATCGAATTCTTTAAACCCCACCTTATTGGTTTTTAAGTTCTCACATTCATATAATAAAGATCCCAATTTCTATCCAAATTGTAGGGCTATACATTTTTAAAGATTAAGCCATGGTTCAGGCATAAAACATTGCTGGACCATGAAAAAGTGACAATTTCGTCATAATATGTTTGCCGAGATTACATTAAGTCATGTCAATTTTTGACCACTTACGTGCTTGACTGAATAGGGCCGGCCCTGTTCTTTAGAAGTACATTCTTATCCGCGTGTGCCTCCAAAACACCTGGCGTATTGCAGCACGTACAGTACACGCCCCAATACGCTGTTTGAACATATCTTAAGGGAAACAGATTTTGAACAGGAAATGCTGTTGCACAGCTGCAAAGAATGAAGGCTACAAACAACACAAGAAAAGCACAGAAAACATCACAGGGAGATGAATAAAGAGTCAGGCAAGCCATTAGAGAATTTGTTTTTATAGTCAAATAAGTGCAAAGGAAAAATAAGCAAAGACTCCAACACCACCTATTGGATGTAATATTCCTTAAACCCTTTGCACAGCAGCAATTTTTTTCGTCACATTCGTTTATAACTCCCTGCCTTTAAAGAGCCATAACTTTTTATTTTTCAGCCTAGATTTTTCTGTTTAGATGTATTTGGGCTTGTTTTTTGTGGAACAAGATGTTCTTAAAGGAATGTTCTGAGAGCTGTAAAAGTTTGTTTGTCTGTTGGGGTATGATTAAAAATAGAAGAAAAGGTTCATCCTATCGGATGCTCCTGTTCAGTCTTGGTGGCCTTCCCGTTAATCCCGGCAGTAGATGTAAACATTCATCGTTCCACCTACCCCCCCAATGCCGCTCCGAAACTCCACAGCAATCCTCTCCTCATTACTTCCGGGTTCTCATCATGACATGCTGGAAAGACCTGCCTTTTAGTCACTTAGAACCTCACACTTGAGTTCTGACAAGAACCTGGAAGTGATGAGGAGCGAATTGCCGGGAATTCCAGAGCAGCACTGTCAGGGCATAGCTAGGTATCTGTTTTTTTTTTCTTTTTTTGCCACCTGTCCAATTTTCTTGCCATTTTTTTATTTTATTGTTTTAAGAGGACAACTTTTAAATTCTCCAGTCAAGATCAGGAATTTATCTTCAGAAACGAGTTACCTTTAGGTGGAAATGAGTCTTAATAATTTTCCCTTGAGCTATTAATAAATTTGTGTACCTCTTATAAAATAGCAGACTAGGCTTCATGCCATCGATGCTTGTCTCAGATTGATGGCGCTCCAGTAAACATGGTCTGCTTAATCTTATGTTCCATTCAACCCCAATGACGCATGCTTCACCAATATCGCTGATGCATTTCCTTCACTAATACAATTATGAGCAATTTCTAGATCTGCAGTATTGCCATGGGAAAAAATACACTTTTGCGTTAATTTTAAAATCTACCCTTTTTCCATACATATTGCAAAACAGTGTACAAATGATTATGCCCAGTTATGGTCAAGTATCAAAGGGGTACTACAAGTAAAAAAAAAAGAAAGTCACAACACCTTTTGGGCCATTAAAATGAAAAAATAAAGATTCTGACTAATTCATGTTTTTAAAGTCTGATCTATTAACCCCTTCCCGCCGCATAGTCATAATAATATGGCTCTTTTTCGTTTCCTTTCCCGCCTTCCAAAAGCCATCATTTTTTTATTTTTCCATCCACATAGACATAAGAGGGCTTTTTTTGCGAGACAAGATGTACTTTTTAATAGTGCAATTAAAAGTACATTATAATATGCTAGGAAACCAAAAATAAATTGTGGGATGACATGTGAAAAAAACAAACTCATTTGCGCCATGCTTGTAGAGATTTTGGGCCACATGTATGAAAACGGTCTAGGTCTAAAACTCACTTTGTTGCCCATAGCAACCAATCAGAGCGCCCCTCTCATTTTTCCAGAGCACTATATGAAATAAAAAGAGGCTCTCTGATTGGTTGCTATGGGCAACAAAGTGAATTTTAGACTTAGGTCTAAAACTCACTTTGTTGCCTATAGCAACCAATCAGAGAGAACTTTTCATTTAATATAGTGCTCTGAAAAAATGAAAAGGGCGCTCTGATTGGTTGCTATGGGCAACAAAAGAAGAAATCAGGCGATACCTTTTTCAGGCTAACTGAGTATATTTGATGGTGAGCTTTCGAGAGAACTAGCTCCCTTCTTCAGACAAGTTGTTATACAAGAAATTGAAAATTCACAGACTTTTTATACACAAAAGACAGGGATCTTCAAAGGATCTTAGAATTCTTAAAAATAACAAAATGCAATATAAGCAGAGAAGTCATTTACAACAGGTCAAGACATCAACTATCTGGAAACTTGTGAGGCATGACGGATGGGTCAGTAATTCTGCGTCTTATCTCGTAGCCATCAGGTGTAATTTGTGGCCATCACAGTTCACACATAGTTTGACATAAAGCTGGCATGAATATTTAGCCCATTTTGCAGAGTCTGAAATTTTTGCATTAATTTAAATTCCCACTCCTTTCTCTCCCTCTGCATCTTAAAGTGTCCCATTAGAACCATAATTTTCAGATCTTCAATACAATGGTCATCTCTGGAGAAGTGTTGTGCCACTGGAAGATCAGTTCTGCTGTTATTAATAGTGAATCTGTGAGAGTTCATGCGCTGGCTGAGTCTCTGTCCTGTTTCCCCCACATAGAGGCCTGTGGTCGGGCATTGCGCACACATGATCAGATAAACCACATTGCTAGAACTGCAGGAAAATGTCCCCCTAATTCTGTGCACCGGGTGGGATTGTGGGACAGGTACACACGTAAATCGCATCCAAAACGCATTCAACACGCAGGTGCTTGTTTGGATGTGTTTTGGCTGCAGTAGAAACATAACCTACAGTTTGACATAGGGTTTCTGCTGCATCAAACGGATCAAGAATTGACATGTCAATTCTTTGAACGGATCGGAAAGACACGCAAAGACGCAAGTAAACTGGTATCGGTGATCAGACGTCTGAACACAATGTCAAATCACAATGCACATTGTTAGATGTGTGTTTGGGTCTGTTTAGTGTCCTAAACACGGATCCAAACATACATCTAAAAATGTAGCCCAACATGGATTCAACACGTTGTATGAACATACCGTTAAAGTTTAAACAGCAGGGATCAGAGCAAGTGTCAGCTGTAATAATCAGACGGCACCCACCATGTACATGCCCGTCTCATACAACTTTATTGGCATTAAGGATATACCAGTATGTCAAATGTTAGTAAGGGGTTAAATAGAACATTATTTGTTCTGTATAGTGAACAACCCAGAAGAAAAAAATATATAAACGCCAAAATTCCGTTTTTGGGTCATTTTCACATGTCGAAAAAATTGGAATTAAAATCATATGGTAGCGTCGATAGTTCATTTCCGTGCAAACTTGTCAGTTTGTTAAAGTTACAAAACATTTTTCAGTAAATGGTAAATCTTTCACAATTAATCAATATTTAAACTGTAACACCAATGCGGTTATTTATTTGTTTGTACTCATTGCAATCTTTACTATGTAGGCGCCACATCGAGAAAATTTTAAATCAGAATGTGTAAATATTTGAATTATATCAGCAATCCAGGGTCCCGTACAATTTCAAATGCAGCAAGAAACTTTATAGATGTACATCATTCTGGAAATAAATTTTTCCAAGCTTTCGCTATAGAAAAAGTATGCCTTACCAAACGGGGAGGAGACATTATGACAAAATTAAGGGATAGAGAAGCATTCTGGATGGTCACGTTGGGTACTTTATGGCCCGATGGCCTTAATGTAAGAAACAAAGTTCTTTATCATTATTAGGCTGTAATACATCCTTATGAAACTCTTTTATGGGTTCTTGAATGTTATTAATGTAAATCATGTTCTGAGTATTTAAATGTACTAAAACTATGTGTTCTGCTATTTTTGGGAGATAATATACTTTTATATCTATGTAATATTTCTCCCAAACATATATAACAACTTATTTTTAAATTTAGACGTTTAAGAAATATTTTCTTCTATAGGCAATAGAGGGAATCTCGAAGGGTTTCACTTGCATCAAAATGATATATAAAAGATTTTTTTTTTATTATGCATAGTTTTTTAATTTTCGATCTCTCACTGATTGGGTGAGCTTTACACCTCTTAGTTCTACCTCCTACTGGATGTATTTTGTAGTGTATGTGAGCCAGTTAGTAACATGTGAGATGTTGTATAGATGTCCATATTTATTTTACTATTCTCTATTTTTTCGCCCTTAATATGGTGATAACGCTCAATTTTATCATGAGTTTGTTATGTTACTTATTATTGGTTATGTATTAAGGTCGGGTAAATGTAGGGTATTCAGGCGTGTACTTCTAGCAGCCGCAAGTTGAATGTCAGCAGAGTTTAGTCTTTTTTGTCCAACTAGGAAATTATTATGCTTTAGCAGTACATACAGCTATTTATATACATTCTATTATCTCTGCTATAATTCATGTGCACTGTTAGAGCTTTAGTGCTCATATAGATTGTAGGCTTGCTAGTTTGTTTATGATGTGTGATGCCTGCTTACCGGGCATCTGTTCTGTTGTACATGTTGCCATGATTATGGTGTAGTACGCATGCGTGTCTTCTCAGCGGCCACAGGGCCGTGATGTCAGCTCTGTGTATCATGTGGTTTTGTGGTTTCCACTTGTGTGGACGCATGCGCGGGCGTTCCTTGGATGTCGGTAGTTTTTCGCCATAATGGACGTGCAGGTATTCATCTCTCTGTGCTGGAGGTGGGGCGGTCGTGATGGGGCGCATCCAATCAGGTAGGCGTACCGTTAGAGCAGATAGTTGTATATTCTTTATATATGCAATAGTACATCATATATGCATGCTATGAGTAAAGGGTAGCGTGGTCTCCCCGAAAGCGTCAGCTTATCTTGTGCCGCTATTATATGCTATTTTAACGGATTGCCAATAAAGGATGGACTTTTAATTGTTGGATCAATTTGCTACTATATGGATTGTGGGAGCTGTAACCAAGCGGATCCATGCATCTCCATTTGGAAAGTGGTGAACTGGCTTACTTGCTGAGTTTGTTGGTAGCGTCAATAGCACTGTTAAAAAAGTATATTTTGTCTCCCAAAAAACAAGTCATCATATGGCTTTGTAGAAAGAAAAATAAAAAAAAGTTACAGCCCTCAGAAAGCACAGAGTAAAACAAATACAAAAAAAGAAATACCTCTGCAACGGTTAAAATAGTAAGTAAGTAAAATAGAAAGTGGTTGAAATAAATGTGGTCTAAAATGCAACAAGCTGCACCAAAATTGTGCTAACATGCTGGTGTAGAATTTTGGTGCAAAGTAAGCATACCAATATGGGGTATAAAAAGTTTGACATTTCTAAGGACTAATCAGAATTAATCTGCTACAATATGTTTGCTTGTATTTGTGACTTAAATAAAACTTAGACCACATTTAACAGTAAGTAATGCTGATATCCAGGTAATTCTAACAGGTTCACTTACTTTTTCTTCTTGTTTTTAGTACTCTGCCTTTTACATTCCTCAGGGACACCTTAACAATCAAATGTACCAAATAAATAAGATTCTCTATTATTAGAGAAATCCACAGCACTGGAAGGCTGCTTGCAAAAAATGTATATCAAAGTCTTTTTATTTTCCATACAATGTGGTACATAGAGGAAACACTGTTTGAAATGAATAATTGATCCTATAGTGTAAAACAATATATCGAAGTTATGACTCTATTGTGATGTTTCAGTTTGTGATAAACCTTAAAGGGGTTTTACCACAAATGCATTTTATTTTTTTCTCAATGCACATGCCTGATTTGAGGTTTCTTTTTTCCTTTTATTTATTTGCACTGTTTGACTAGTTGCTAAGGAGTACAGAGGACATGAATAGAATGACAATACCTGGGGTTGAACACACGCTGATCAGTGAGTAAGCGAGTAAGCAGGAAAGACTGACAGTAGCTGCCTGAGAGAGGAAGTCATGACTGCACATGCTCAGACAAGACTGAGAAGCTTTTGTCACTGGTCTTAGCCCCTGGAGACGAACTGTAAACTATGGATCACTAAGGGAGCACCTAAAAAAAAGGGGTAGAGAATGTTTATTATTTCACTTGCAAACTTCCTACATTAATTTAACTTTGTGATATAAACCCTTTAATCATACAGGCACAGAGTCTTTCACTCAGGGCTGTAGAGTTGGTGCCCATTTTGCAGTAGTCCTAGTCATTTTAAAATGGACCGACTGCAACTCCCAAAGTATATAATAAATTGGTTAGTTCAATACAGTGCCAAGAGGAATTGGATCTTGCCAGTGCTACAGCTACGATATCTTCAGTCTCATCAGATGAGGAGTTTAATTCTGAAAGTATTTGGATAACATGGAGCAGGCAAAGATTCTGCCCCCATAGCAAACAGATCAACCAGATTTCAGCAAAATATTTCACTTGCTTTCAAAGAAGTAGAAGAGTTCAACCATTCATCAAAACTGACAGCGCTTGAGGCAATACTTTTATACCCTAAGATCGTTAGAGATGTTGCCCCTGTGGTCACTGCTTTGACCCCAACCCAAGTTACTGCAGAGAAGCCGTTCTCTAGCCTGGAAATAATGAGATCAAATTTGAGGTAATCTATGAAAGAGGATCTGATGAAGGTGATACTATTTCTCAGAACAAATTCATAGACTCCACAAATGTTGTTCAGGATGTTTTTTTTCCCCACGTACTGCAGCATTTTTCATATTTAATTTTTTTTTGTGTTTTAAAGTTGTATCCAATAAATAGATTTTACACCGACAAGCAAAAGGGTAACAACCTTTTGAACTTTTGACTTTAAGGCTCCATATCTCACTATCCATGGTGAGACTACCATCATTTTATAGACAATCATCTTGGCTATTGTCATACATAACTTTGACTTGCAACTATTTAGCATATGCAGATTCTTGTCATGTAACTGCATTGTTACCGTTTTTGCATCATCCAGCTCATCGATAGCGGTCTCTTGGCCAAGAAAATTGCCAAACTGCATCACATGAGTCCATGACAGCTGGAAGAATATTAAGTGAAGTCCATCCATCTATTCAAAAAACAAGAGGGGGATGTCCAGGCAAAATATCAGAATCAACAAGTCATCTCATCACAAGGTCTATTAGTTCTAATACGACAGACACGGCAGTGGAGGTGGCTAGTAGGCTTTGTAATAGTGAGATCATAGGCTTCCATGCAAGCACAATACAACACACATTACACAGGTCTAGAATGATGGCCCGAAAAAAGGTAAAGAAGCCTCAACTTCAATTTCGTCATAAGAAGCGTCAGCTCAAGTTTGAAAAAAAGTGTGAAAAATGGAGGCTTGGAAACAGGCGATTTAGAGCGATGAGTCTGGAAGAATGGGGCTAACGGATCGAGAAGTTGAATAAACCGTCAAGTTCGGTGGAGGAAGCCTGATAATATGGGGATGTTTCACAGCCAAAGATGTTGGATACTTGACCAGGATCGATGTTGATCTCAATTCTGAGCCATATGTGAGTGTCCTACAAGATGATTTCCTTCATACACTCGAGTACTATGGGTATGAAAAGGATGACATAGTGTTCCAGGAGGACAACAACCCAAAGAAGACGTCAAGGTTGGTGAAGGAATGGTTCAATGACAATGAAGCAGAGTTGCTGTATTGGCCTCCACAGTCCCCAGACCTCAACCCAATCGAACACTTGTGGGTAGAGTTGAAGAAAAATCTGTTTTTGTACCCAAGTCCAGTATGCACCAATATTGGAAACGTGTAGAAGAGACCCAGGATCAGATTTTGGTCAAGACATGCTTGATTCTGATCCAGAGCCCAAAAGGATTCAGGCAGTATTGATAAAATTAACGTTTTGATTTTAGGAGCAAAACAGTAACAATGCTGTCAGGGACCAGTCAGGGACACACACACAGACAAGTGGGCCCTAACTCTGATCCCAGCCCCTGTCCCTGCCTTTTGGGGAACCCGACTCCTTAATAGGCCGGCCCCAACCGGAAGACTGATGGCTGCACTGATATAGGTGAAACACAGACAGGACAAACAGAAACAGAACAAATAACAAAGTGGGGCGTCCAAAATCACAACATACGGGCAGCGAGGTACAGAGACGTGAGACAAAGAGGATAAACAGTGTCCAAGCCAAAGGTCAATACCGGTCAGGTGCAGCAGTACAAAATGACTAGGAAACAGAGAATATTCAGGAGTAGTGTTGAGCGATTTTTATCGACAAAGTTGAAATCGGCAAGGTTTTTAAGGTGATCGAAATTCCAGATCATGCGATAATTAAGGTTAAAATCTGTGCATCATCTATTAAGATCGCCCCTTTTTCGGCGCTTCCTGTAATTTTGGCGCCAGCAAATCAGATTACAGAATAAGCGGGGTGAGAAGTGTGTGCGACGTCATGACTGGGATGTGTATGGTTGCGATTGGCTGGAAAAATCACATGACCTCGTTTTACATAGAACAGCTTTTCCCCTGTTTCAGCCTCAGTGTCTCTCAGCGTCTCATAGAAGGACCTGCGCTCTGCCTGGGGCCCAAAACAGCTCAGCAAAATTAGTCTATTTCTGCACAGAGAAACCTCTACTATTAGCTGTGATCCTTCCAATTTATTAGATTAGAGATTTGAACATTTTATGTAGTTTAGCTAGAGAATTTTAAAGCAGCATCTACCGCTGTAAAATTCACGGCGGTGGGACGGGGGGGGGGCCCCCGGGCGAACACAGACAACTCTATCTATAAAGAACACTGGATAAAGTTCACCAAGACTTAGTGTAGACATGGTAGTGGAATATCTTTATTATTAAACAGTTTGCTATTGAAATATTTCCTGGATATTGGGGACCTGAATTTATATTGGATAAACATCATTTCAGTAACTGCAGGTCCTTTGTTAGCTGCAAAACTCCACTTTATTATCAGTATACATTTCAGATAGGTTTCAATTTACCCATTACAACTGTGACTGTTTTATATACCACCTTTTACTTAAATTACAATCCAGCAATCTTTTAGTCAGCACAGGTTTTGTTTTCCAAAAATACCGTGTATCGTACGAAAACATCACCTTACGTGTTTTTTTACTTTTGCGCACCCAGCACTGTTCATTGACCAGCAATCTACGTAAATCTTAAAACACAATTCTATATTCACCACAGCTGAATTGAAAGGTGCAAAAAATACCGTTTATTATAACAAAACATAACAGTTACGTGTTTTTTGACTTTTGCGCACCCAGCACTGTTCATTGACGCAGCATCTACGTAAATCTTAAAACAGCAATTCTATATTCACCACAGGTGAATTGAAAGGTGCAAAAAATACAGTTTATTAAATCAAAACATAACAGTTACGTGTTTTTTGACTTTTGCGCACCCAGCACTGTTCATTGACGCAGCATCTACGTAAATCTTAAAACAGCAATTCTATATTCAAACCCCAGGGGAATTTGAAAGGTGCAAAAAATACCGTTTATTTTTATGAAAACATAACAGTTACGTGTTTTTTGACTTTTGCACACCCAGCACTGTTCATTGACCAGCATCTACGTAAATCTTAAACAGCAATTTCTATATTCACCACAGGTGAATTGAAAGGTGCAAAAAATACGTTATTATACCAAAACATAACAGATACGTGTTTTTTGGACTTTTGCCCCCTGTCCAGATTTGTTGATGAACACCTGCAGTTAAATTTGAATCCAGCAATTTTTTTTTGATTAGAGGGAATTTAGAATAGCTGTGATTTTGCCGTCTTTTAATAAGAACTTTCCAAAACTATTCCTTACCTTTCTCAAAATTTTTATATTTCTGAACATGGAGCGAAAAAGCAGGTGGTAAGCGAGCAAAGAGGGGGGTAGCCCCATGGAGGTAAGGTACGAAAAGAAGGTGCTCCTTCCAGTGCTGGCGACAACACGCATGCCAGCGGATCGTCAGTTGCAGGACCGTCAAGCCTGTCGTCGCTGGGTCAGGGCCCTGTGAATCTAAGTAACGAACATCGTCGCCAATCTGTCCTTCAGTGGTTAATGCAACCTGCATCTAGCAGTCTTACCTCCTCGTCCTCGCATCACGGCCACAAATGTCCGTCATCAGCATCATCAGCATCCGTCCAACCCTGAAGCCGCCCAAATGGCAACTCGTGTACCCACCACGTGGATAATCCATTTCTGAAACCTCTTTGATGACAAAATGCGGTTGGGGGCAGAAGGGATGTTAAAAAGATCAAGGAAAGATTTAGTCTGCTCTGACGCCTAGTTACTGATGCCATCAAGAGGTGAAGGAAGCCGGTCAATCGGGAAAAATCCCGGCGGTCGGCAACGCCTTGCAGTGCCCCTTTCTTGTTGCCCGCTTCTTCTGTATGATGAATGTCTGGACTACCATGTCACCTGTTTTGTTGTTGATTATGACGACATTGCGTATCCATCCTGGTCTTTTCCGCGAATTTTGCCTTGCGAGCGCTTCATACATGGACAGGAAGGGAAAACAATTGGGTAGTGTCAATACGGTCCCGCCACAAATAAGTGAGAGGGCGGTCGCAGAAGCCGCTGATATTATTCCGCCAGCCACGGGTCAAGCGCAAACCCGCTCATTCGCTATCCGCCGACAAAAAAGGTCCAGGACCTCTCAAGCCTGGGCCTCCTTGTGAGCAAGCCTCTGATTCACCCAGCGATGGTCATATGCGCTGCCTTTGCCTTCTCTTCGTACCTTCTCTCGTACCTTCTACCTCCAGTGCTACCGCCCCTCTTTGCTCGCTTACCAACCTGCATTTCGCTCCATGTTCAGAAAATAATAAAAATTTTGAGAAGGTAAGTAATAGTTTTCGAAAGACTCATATTAAAAACGGCAAATCACAGCTATGTCTCAATTCCCGTCTAATCAAAAACAAAATTTGCCCCTGGATTCAATTTAACCTGCAAGGTGTCTACACAAATCTGGAACTGGTCAAGAAGTCCAAAAAACACGTATCTGTTATGTTTTGTGTAATAAACTGTATTTTTTGCCACCTTCAATTCTCCTGTGTAATATAGAATTGCTGTTTTACAGATTTCATAATGCTGCCTTGCCGTAAACCGCATAAGTAGAGGCAAGAGTGAACCTTAAGTGGTTAACCACCACCAACATTTAGTCACATGCAGCGATGCATGAGTTGAAAATGGAGGTAACACTTGCCGGGCCTCCACCACTGTCAGACCCTGTGTCTCCGCCTCCTCCTCCTCCGCCACCACCAATCGTTCCCTCGACTGGCCCATGTCTCTCAGAGTCATGATCAGGGATCAGCAGCTCCGCTTCAGCCTCCACCGTCGCCCGAGTACCACCATCACCACCAGAGGACCCATCCAAGTCCCCTTCTCCTCTCCGCCAGTTTGACACCTGCACACCGTACAGCGGCCAGTCTAGCAGCCACCTTCTGTCTTCCAGGTTTGTGAGCCGAAGAACACTTTAACCACCCAAACCATCCCAAAAGCCAAAGCCTGAATGTCGGTCATTGCCAGGCATTTGGCCTTGGAAATGTTGCCTTTTTCCGTCTGGTGGCACGGATGGGTTCCGCCACGCGTCATGCCCTCGGCTGCCCCCAAATACCAGATGCCGAGCATGCATTTCTGAGCCAGTAAAGCCTCATCGCCCTGCCCTGCCAGCCACGAGTCATCTTAAATTATTTCAACGCGTTGTCTGCATCTGTGTCCGAAAAGTCCATCTCCACCACCGACACATGGACTAGTAAGCACTGTCCAAGTCCGCTATATCCTGTGACAGCTCACTGGGGAGCAGGGTGGTTTGTTCGTCTGTGGGTGACGTGGCTCTCAGGCACGCGCACGCTCTCAAAACTGCAGGATGGGTGCAGGGCACCTTTTCCCCCAAGGTCCTCTGGTGGCATCACGTCCCAGCAGACACCAGCCGTGTTGAAATTAATCTGCCTTTGGAGACCGTCCACGTACACAGGTCCCAGGAGCTGTGGACGGCTTCTAAGCAACGAGACCGAGCGCTGGCTGGGGTACAAGAACCGTTGTGCCGTAGCAAGGTGGTGTGGGCGAATAACGGGTGCCGAAATCAGCTGGCCGCCCTTAAGATCGGTAAAGCTGGAGCACATCCCTTGCCTGGCACCCTGTCATGAACCTTGTCGTGACCAGAAATTTCTAAAGACTACCCGGTCTGGACTGCCTGCAGAAGAAGGCTCGAGGTCTGAGTTCGCACTTCCGCCGGTTCACACCCTGCTTCGTTCCCACCTGAGCTGCGTTGCAGCGTCAGCTCGGCCTCCCCATCAACCGTCTCATTGTTGACGGGCTACACACTGGAATTCCCACCCTCCACATGCTCCAGCGATTGTTGGCAGCAGCGCAATGCCATTTACGCAGTACGAAGTGACACATTGGGCCGGACAAGCAACGGTAACACGGGGACCTCGGGGTGTTGAACCACCGAGAGGTGGAGGCAGGTGAAAGAAGCTCTGCACCATCCTGCCATTTTGAAGAAAGCCCTTTGTCAGCATGAAGCATTGTGGTGATCTTAGTTCTGAACCGATCGTTGGACAACTCTGAAACCAACCAGGTCCCCGCCAGCGACGGAGGAGAGACGGACACAGATGCGACACGGAGCCTTTCTCTCCCCGTCAAATCCCACAAGGCCCGACAGTTTCACTACAATTTTCATCGGTCTTCATTAAGGCAGTGGTTTCGGGGTCCACGAGCAAGTGCAATGTGGCGCATCAGCTCTCGTGTGCATCATCATCAGGCAAGTCAGGCTGGTGTTTGATGCTGTTGCCGTGAGGCAGCGGAGGAGAGGAGGAGGAGGTATTCCTAGACCACCGATGTACCGACGTCCTGCCTTGGAAGAGGGTTGGCGTGAATTTGAGGGGAGGAGGAAGATGAGAGAAGATCAGTTTGCTAGTGCCCCCGACCCAGAGGCTTGGGAAATCAAGGCTCCATCACCTTCACATGAGTTCTTGATTGCTCCAATTCCTCCAACAGGAACCTCGCATTAAGGCCATCAAAAATGAACAACAGTTACTGGGTGGCCACCCTCCTGATCCTCCGGGTACACATGAACAAAATCAGCACTTTCTTGCACCCACCCAAATATAGAGTAAAATGCAGAAAATGGAGACTTGCTGATTGATCACTGGATGACGATCGTTGCTCTGCTCACGATCCCCAAATGTCCCGGTGGAAACAGTACATCAGCGAACGTGACAGCAGTAGAAGAGCCAAGTAGGCGTAGCGGCAGCAGCAGGCAATTGGCAGAAGCCTAAATGGGTGACCACTGGCAATCTTTGTTTACCACCCTCACCAATGCATGCAATGCAGGGCACACATCCAACACATACAGAGATCAGCTTAAGATCAGGTTGGCACGACTATCTGCGTCTCAAACACCAGATGTTATTGCATGTGTTACCGGACTCAAAAGACTGTCTAGGGTATCCGAAAACCAAAAATGGAACGAATGGCCCGAGCTGGCTCGTCACGCCCATAGAGTGTAGTCCTGCCCAGCAGCCAGCGCATATCTGAGCGGGATCCTTCAGCAACAGCTGGAGGAGTCATTACAGACAAACGCATCCGGCTTATTTCCACAGATAAAAGTGGATCGTTTGAGACTTTCAATCAAAGAGGAATCAGGCAAGTATCTCTGATGATGTGTGGGCCCCAAATGCCGAGGTCACCGATTTAGTTGCCAGTCTACTTCACAATCCTTTTCAAACAGAAATGGTCCCACTTGAAAACTTTTTTATTTAAAATGATCATTTCTTACTGCAATTTTTTTTTCTCTTTTTCCCAACAAGTTCATCTTTCTGGTTTTGCTGTGAGAGACTGTAAAAGACGCAAGGTGTTCATGACAACACCGGTAACTCCATTTACTCACTTTATCTTAAGAAGTTTTCCATTGTCAATGGTTTTGAGGTCATGTTGCCTGAGAGATACAGCCAATAATCATGGTTCCTTTGGAACAGAAATGTGACTTCTAAGTGGCATTTCTCCCTCACAAAATTTTTAATAGTTGGCTAGAGAAGTCATATTTAAATTTTTTGGGTCATGTTGCTGTGAGATACAGCTATAATTATGGTCTCTTTGTAACAGAAATTGGTGGCTTCTTTCTAAGTGTGCATTTCTCCCTCACATTTTTTTAATAGTGGCTGAGATTCATATTTTATAAATTTTTGTGGCATTGTAGCTGTTGAGATACAGTAATAATCATGTCCTTGTAACAGAAATGTGGCTTCTTAAAAGTGGCATGTTCTCTCCTCACAATTTTTAACAGTGCTTGAGAGGTCATTTTTTATAAATTTTTTGGGTCATGCTGCTTTGAAATTCATCAAAAGTACAGGTCCTATTATAAAAAAAGTGGTTTGTTTCTAAACAGACATTTGTTCTTCACAATTGACCGAAGAGATGGCTCAAGTGGTCTGCTTAGAATTATTTGGGGCATTTTGCTGTGAACCATGCGAGCTATAACTTAACAGGTCCTATTCTAAAAAAATGTTGTTTCTAACAGAACATTTTGTTCTTCACAATTGACCAAAGTGGCTTCAAGGGTCATGCTTTGAATTTTTGTTGGAGGGTTTATTTTGCTGTGACATGCAGCGATACTACAAAAGGTCCTATTCCTAAAAAATGTTTTTTTCTAACTGACATTTGTTCTTCACAAAAAATTGTCAAGATGCTCAAGGGTGATGGTGCTGTCAGGAAACATTAATAGGTAGGACACTGTTAATGAGACACAGTTATTGCAAAATACTTGTTTTGCAAGATCTTTAAAGCATAGCTATCAATCCTTGACTTGAGACAACCCATTTAATACAATGAAAAAAAAGAGAAACAAAGACATGGTAGTGATTACAACCTATTTTTAAAAATAATGTGTTTTCTAGAATAAAAGTACTAAAAAAACTTGCATGTACAAATAGCTGTTAAAAAAATTCCTCTGAATAGGCACAAGGGAGGTACATGAAAACTTGACCAGAAGTAGGTTATTCAGAGGACATGGAGTATGGAGCACTGACAGAGAACAAAGTACAAGACCATTTCCTCCAGCACGTTGATTAAAATGATAAAAGAGAATGCCAAGATAAAAGGCACCTGGGTGTAACAGGACGATAATCCACCAGTATTTCCAAGTGAAGCTCAATTGGTCCACACTCATAACGGAGGGCAAGCGCTACCCGCAGGTATTTGACTGTGTACGCATGATGAGAGCTGGGAAGTATCTCACACTTCCGCTTCCACACTCTGCTTCAGCTCGACAGTTTTTCGTTGCTCTCGCGTCATCAAGGGCATTTAACCTGCGTGTGTTAATAGATGACGACGCCAGCCTGTGGCTTTCACCGCAACCCACTGTAACTCCCGGCTTTCTGGTTCAAGCTGGGGCCCAGTACAGGCTATATCCAATGTCCATGTTCAAACTAAAATGGTGTTGAAAGACTCCTTTTTCCGGCCACCTTTTTAAATGGTGGTGGACATATGCGTTTTCGTGGCTCATGCCTGTGCCCAGTGACAGTATAGTCCAATGTCCAGTTCAACAAAAATGAGGTTGAAAGACTCCTTTTTCCGGCACTTTTTAAATGTGGGGGTCATGCAAGGTTTTGGGCACATGCTGTGGCCCAGGACAGGTATAGGTCAATGTTCCATGAAAACTAAAATGGTGGTTGAAAGACTACCTTTTTTTCCGGCACTTTTTTATAAATGTAGGGGTCATGCAGGGTTGGGGCCATGCTGTGGCCCAGGACAGGTATAGTCAATGTCCAGTTCAAAACTAAAGGTGGTTGAAAGACTCCTTTTTAAATTACCGGCACTTTTAAATGTTGGTGGTCATGCAGGTTATGGGGCTCATGCTGTGGCCCAGGACAGGTATATTCACTGTCCAGTTCAACAAAATGTGTGTTGAAAGACTCCTTTTTCCGCACTTGTTAAATGTGTGGGGTCAGTGCAGCTTTGGGGGTTCATGCTGTGGCCCAGGAACAGGTAATCCAATGTCCAGTTCAATCAAAAATGGTGGTTTGAAAGACTCCTTTTTCCGGCACTTTTTTTAAATGTGGGGGTCCATGCAGTTTTTGGGGCTCAGCTGTTGGCCCAGGACAACGGTAAAGAGTCCATGTCCAGTGAAAACTAAAATGGGGTTTGAAAGACTCCTTTATTCCAGCACTTTTTAAATTGGGGGGTCATGCATGTTCTGGGGTCATGCTGGATGGCCCAGGAACAGGTATAGTCTATGTTCCAGTGAAAACCTAAAATGGTGATTGGAAAAGACCCTTTTTCCGGCACTTTTTAAATGTGGGGGTCATGATGCAGGTTTGTGGGCTCATGCAGTGCCCCAGTACAGGAATAGTCAATGTCCAGTTCAACTAAAATGGGTGGTTGAAAGACTCCTTTTTACGGCACTTTTTAAATGGGTGGGGTTCATGGCAGGTTTGTGGGATCATGCTGTGGCCCAAGAGTACAGGTATAGTCAATGTCCAGTGAAACTAAAATGGTGGTTGAAAGACTCCTTTTTCCGGCACTTTTTAAATTGTGGAGGGGTCATGCAGGTTTGGGGCTCATGCTGTGGCCCAGGACAGTATAGTCAATGTCCAGTCAACGGAAAAATGGTGTTGAAGACCTCCTTTTTTAACGGGCACTTTTTTAAATGTGGGGGTCATTCAGGTTTTGGGGCTCATGCTGTGGCCCAGACAGGTATAGTCAATGTCCAGTTCAACTGAAAATGGTGGTTTGAAAGACTACCTTTTTCCCGCACTTTAAAAGTGGGGGTCAAGCATTTGGGGTTCATGCTGTGCCCGAGGACAGGTAAAGTCAATGTCCAGTTCAACTAAAAATGGTGGTTGAAAGACTCCTTTTCCGGCACTTTTAAATGTGGGGGTCATGCGTTTGGGGCTCATGCTGTGGCCCAGGACAAGGTATAGTCAATATTCCATTTGCAACTAAAAAAATTTGGTGGTTGAAAGACTACCTATTTTCCGGCCACTGTTTTAAATGTGGGGGTCATAGCAGGTTTGGGGCTCATAGCTGTGGCCCGGACAGGTATAGTCCCCAATGTCCAGGTATCAACTAAAATGGTTTGTTGATATACTCCTTTTTTTTTTCCTGCACTTTTAAATGTGGGGTCATGCTGAGGTTTTGGGGCCTCATGCTGTGGCCCCAGGACAGGGTATATGTCAATGTCCAGTTTCAACTAAAATGGTGGTTGAGAAAGACACCTTTCCTTTTTCCGGCACATTTTAAATTTGGGGGTCATCAGGTTTGGGGCTCATGCTGTGGTGCCCAGGACAGGTATAGCAATGTCCCAGTTCAACTAAAATGGTGGTTTGAAAGACTCCTTTTTAAAACGGGCACTTTTAAATGATGGGGTCCATGCAGGTTTGGGTCTCATGCCTGTGGCCCAAGTTAAATAAAACTTATATAAAATATATAAAATCTATATCATTGCAATTGTACCGACCCCCATAGTAAAGATATCCTGTCATTTATACTGCACGGCGAACGCTGTAAAATTGAAGCCCAAAAAACAATGGTGGAATTGCGTTTTCAACACACAGGATTTGTCCACCATTGTTCTATTTGCCATATTGTTGGCCTTGATATACCTCCATCCCCTTAACAATTAGCTCAGTGCAACCTTTGCCACTACCATCATTGCTCCATATCTATTCTCCATGCTAACAAACACCATCCAACTTTTTTCCTACAACTCATTACCATGACCTATATGATTAAGGTTTATTATGAGTTGAAAAGTAACAATAGTCATGACTTCACACTATTCATTTAATTATTCCTTTGGAACAGTGTTTCCTTTATGTACCACACTGTGTGGAAAATAAAAAGATTTTTATATGTATTTTTTGCGAGCAACCTTCAAGTGCCTTGGATTTTCTCCAATGATTATACAGGATTTTATTATCCCTCCTACATAGATCAAGACTTGATTGATGAACATTATGTGTTATTATTAAGATTCTCTATTAGCTCGCATTCATTTGTTAAAAGCAGTTTTTGAAGCCCAAAAAATAGGAAGGGTGCGTCCACACGGCACTAACTAAACACTGGTCTGGTAATCCACACAGTATTTTGTCATATTTTGAACGTAAAGGGGGGTGGTTTCTGGCCGTAGTTTGTGGTTTCAGCCATCCCCCTATGTGCTGAACAAGTTCATTTTCCGCCCAAAAACCTGAAGAATGAATATGTTCAGAGTTTTTTAGACCATCGGATTTGCCGTCAGAAAATCAAAGCTCAGATTTTCTATTAAAGTTTATGAAGAGGGTTGACAGTCGGTTTACAGACAGTTTTCAAATCCAACTGAAACCAGTTCCAAGTGGATGAACTGGAAGGCATCATAAATGGAGGACACATATTAACCCCTTAACCACCCATGGTCAAAATAACGCGGCTCTTTGTTTTTTCCCCTTCTCGCCTTCCCAAAGCTATAACTTTTTTATTTTTTCACCTACATAGACATATGAGGTATTTTCTTATGGTGTCATTCACCATATCATTGCATACACTAGGAAGCTGCAAAAAAAAAATTCTAAGTGGGGCAAACTGTGAAAAAAAGCTTGTGGGTAATTTGCTTTTATGACATTCAATCTTCGGTAAAAATGATGTGTTCTCAGTATTCTACAAGTTTATACGCTTCCGGGAATACCACACTTGTATGATTTTCATTATGTTTTGGTACCGTAAAAAAATTCAAAACATTTTCTATTTTTGAAAATTGTGCAACGGCGCCACTTTCTTCAACTAATAACTTTTTTTACTAACACCTACAGACTTGAGTGAGGGGCAATTTTTGCTGTCTGAAGTGTATTTTTTATTGCTACCAGTTTGGTATAGATGGGACGTTTTTGCTCAAATTTATTCCAATTTTAAGGGAATATAAAACGATCAAAAAACGCAATTTTGACGTTTGGAGTTTTTTTTTCTTCTACGGTGTTCAGCATACGGGATGAATGATATTATATTTTAATAGATTGGAATTTTTTAGACAAGGTGGTACCAAATATATGTAACTTTTTTATTACTTTATTTTTTTTTATTTGTAGAATGGCAAAAGGACGTGATTTGAACTTTTTTTACACTTTAAAACTTTTTTTTTTTTTTTACTTTAACTTTGAGTCCCCTAAGGGTGCTTCAGCAGTAGGGGGGCAAAATCATTTAAACAGTCTAATGCATTGTAATACAATGCATTAAGGTGTACAAAGATGGAGGTTTTACTACTTTCTGCCTGGGGCAGGAAGTAGTAAATAGAAAACATGGCGGCAATGGAAATCTTCACAAGGATTCTAGCTGCCATGTAACTGATCGGGAACCCCCAATTTTGCCACGTGCGTCCCAATCAGAGTTAGGAACGATGTCATTCATTTGGACACCGTGGCCATCTTTGCTGTAGCTTATATATGGTTAAACAGCACAGGACGGTGCTGGCAGCAATTAGCCGCTAACACCCGCTGGCTATGTAGCAGGAACACACCGTGATTCCGCTACAAAGCCCCTTACCAGCACTGGGATGTACCGATACGTCCAGGTGTCGTGAGGGGTTAAGGAAAGACTGAAAATTCTCTTTGTTTCAAATCCATTCTTGGTTGCGGCTTCCACAATTGCATTTAAAAAAACTGAACGCAGCCTAAAAGAAAAATCTTGTATGTGTCCTGGACACATAATTTTAGATGTGCTTTTAATGCTTGTGCAAACAGCAAATGCATCACGCAGACCCTGTATATCCATATAGTGGCTTAAGTGTATGTTCACATGACAAGGATTTCTAGTTGTATGCCATTCGGATTCTGCCTAGAAATCATCACTGAAAACTGAAAGAAACTGATTCCCATTGACCTCAATAGAAAATCCGCGCTTTAGTTCAAATGATGCACATTTTCGACACCCGTTTTTGAAAACCGACACACAGTCAAAAAAAAACAAACTTTGAACGTGCTCGTTCTTTGGTCGTATTCCATGTGAAAAATGCAGGGAAATTTACTACTGGGGATAATGGGATGGCTAAAATCGCCATTTTATGCAATATACACCATTTAGTCCTACAGATACATTCAGGGCCTTATGCATGAAAATGTTCAAGCAGTAAAACTGTCTTTGTTGCCCAGAGCTCAGCTTTTATTTTTCTGGTGCACTATATGAAATGTAAGCTGAGCTGTCATTGTTTGCTAAGGGCAACAAAGACAGTATGGGTATGTTCACACTGCTTATTTTGTGGCACATTTCGCGGCGTACTGCGCTTAATACGTGGGGAAATGCGCCTCTTAATTACGGTAATCCATAGCTCTCATATAGAGAACTATGGATTACGCCTCCTCTCTCCGCTCGTACAATACGATCGTATTGTATGCGTGGGGAGATAAGTGACATGTCAATTATTTACAACGATTACGCACCACGAGTAATGTATGTCTATGGGGAAAGCGGGCTGCCAGCCCCCACATCGCGAGAGTATGCGCGACTTAGCGCAAGCTCCCGAAACGCACAATGAACAGCGGCGCATACATCGTATAAACATACCCTATAACTGCTAGACATTTTTCATACATACGGTCCTTAGTGTATACATCGGGCGTAATCCATATATATAGTGTATACATAACCTTATGTTCTAAGAAGATGGTACAATCCGAAAGAAATCTGGCACAAACTTTGAAGGGATTTTAGGCTAGGGACATGTCATGTTTATAACCTATGTTTAACATACACGCCAGGACGTATACTTTAAACACGTGCTTCTGAGGGATGTCATTCATTACCCATAGGGTTCCACTGTAAGTTATATATATATTACCGGATGTCATTGTATAGCATTGTGTAAGTTCCTGTTTTATTATATAAAGTTTCAATTGAGGTACACAGAGCAAACAGTGGTCAAAAGGACATACGTTTGGCCACTTATTGCTATGGACACATTTAACGTGTACGTCAAGATTTTTCTCAAGATACACGACATTCCGAACATGATGTGTACTTAGCCTTAGGCTAGGTGCACACTGCGTTTGACCATCTGTTAAAATGTATATGTTATAATGTATATGGTAAACATATGCCAAACGTGCACTGTCTGGAGCATACCTTTGACATCTTTTTTTTCTATTTTTTTACTAGTTTTTCTATTGGCTGTCCCATGTTACTCCCTGCAATTTGATTGGGTAGGTCTGTTTATATATTTTATGATGGATATAAACGTATACGTTTGCAACATCTTCACAAACACTAGGTTATGTTTTCCATTGACGTGCATTGTAAAGAAATGTATACTTTTTTTTTAACTTGAAAAAGAGCAGCGCCCTGCGTCTATTAAAATTAAATGCATATGTGGCGGAAAGTGTAAAAACAGACACTATGTATGCACGTTGCACATTCGCCCACCTACCATTAGTTAACACGTTAACACATCCGATCTTCCTTCCAGAACGAATCCATCATCCAATCAAAATAACGCAATGTGCACTGAGCCTTAGTTAACAGTTTAGAATGAGTCATACATGATGAAGAAAAAAGTTAAGCATGTTGAGCGTCTTTAATACACTTGGTGCACAATACCGGTGACATTCATTTAGCGCACATTACACTACTTTCTGACGCAACACTTTGATAGTCGGCTTCTTGTCCTATGCAATACCCGTGTAATCTTCAAACACATACAGTACTTCTTAGATTTAATTGTTCCGGAAGCTACTATTTACTCTAAGCAATGGTTTTCCTCTCAGTGGGTGTGTGACAGAGTTGTGAACACTCCCCTGCTAGAGCCTCACATAAGAAGGGATTGTGTGTGTGAGAGCAGTTACTTCACATTCGTCTTCCACAGCAGAGAGATGGCCGGGTCTGAGGAGCGACAAGAGTAACAAGGAGAAATTCCGTGCAGAAATGAAGAGGAAGCCAAAAGCAAGACTCCTGAGGAGCTGAAGTTTGTGTATAAAGGGATTCTATATCCCACCGTCCTTTGCAGTGAGGCCACTTTTCAGGCAATGGAGAATATTGAAGCCAGAGAAGATGATGCATTGATTATAACGTATCCCAAATGTGGTAAGTGGGGCAAGGGACTACAAGGATGTAGCACTGTGTGTATGTTTTCCATCTGTAGACAAACTTTAGTGCTTCTATACACCGCAATGAATTCAACTTGTATGGTGCCTGAATAGTAATTGCATGCATGTAGCACTCTGTATACCGCCTATTGTGTACCTTTCCCTCTAGAGAAGTGTATTTATGTATTTTGTTTAGTAATGATGTTTCCTGTTCTTTCAATCAGCAAATCTTCTGGAAAGTCCTCCATTGCTGCATTTTGGAGTTTTAGGGCCGGTTCACACGGTTTATTCAAGCCGCAATTGCTGGACGGATTTCGCCCGCAATTACGGCTTGAATACGGGGCGGGGGCGCAGCTCCCCGGCCCCATAGACATGCATTATCCACGGCTTGTATCCCGCCGGAATAATGTGCATGTCACTTTCTCCCCGCCCGGTGTATTCGCCGAGCATGGAGGAGAGACGGAATCCACAGTTGTCTGAGAACTGTGGATTACCGTAATGGCTGGGACGTATTGCAGCGTAGTACGGCGCACAATACGGCTGGAATCCGTGCCCAAAATAAGCCGTGTGAACGGCCCTTTAGGTTGAATTTACACTGCATTTGGCATACTGTACGTGCTGCTATTTGCCAGGTGTTTCAGAAGTACACGTAAGCCAGCATGTACTTCTAAGGCTATGTTCACACGGCTTATTTCAGAACGTATTTACGTCAGATTGCCGATCGTAAATACGTTCTGAAATCAGGTGTAAATCAGTTTCAAATAAGTGCCACTAAGTGGGGCACGTATTTGGAACTGATTTCCCGACGGATTCACCATCCCCATTCATTATAGGTGGTGAATCCGTCTGGAAATAATTCACATGCACATTGTTTTTGCGGCGGCAATCCGGAACGGAAATAAGTGTCGTCTGAACGACGACACGTATTTCCCATTAAAATCAATGTAAAACGGCCAGTTACTTGTTTGCAACGGATTTGCGGCCGTAAACACGGCTGCAAATCCGTTGCGAAATAAGCCGTGTGAACATGGCCTAAAGCCTCTGTGCCAGCCCCCTTTCACCTCTGTTTTCGTCTCTGCGAAAGTCAAGGGAAGCAGTGACCCATCACTACTTTCTCCCGGCGCGCAGTGCACGTCGGGGAATACGCCAGGTTATCGTAGCACTCAATGAGTTCTATGATTTTACTGTAATTGTGGGCTGTACGTCAGATATATTGCAGCACAATTATGCACCAACGTACCGCCCTCAATTATACTGTGATTCCAGATTACATTCCAAAATTAGCACTAATTTCAATTTAGCAAGGTCGCAGTATAATGCTACCTAGTATTCCTGATTGCCCTTTTTGCCTTGGGTTGGGAGGCGATTGTCCTGGGATGTTGAGTGATGTATTATTCTCATGCAATGTCCACTGGGATGGGTTAGATATGCCATTGTATGCCTTAATTTGGCACCACTGCATTAGCAATTTATTTTTATAGCACTATTCAGTGCTGTACAGAGATTGTGGTTATTCACATTGGTCCCTGTTCGCATTGGATCTCACAGTCTAAGTTCCAGATGAATTTATCAGTATGTTTTTTGGAGTGTGGAGGAAACCAGAATACACAGAGGTAACCCAAACAAAAAATGCGGAGAACATACAAACTCCTAGCAGATATTGCTCTTGGAGAGATTTGAACCCAGTACTAAGGCAAAGATGCTAACCACTGAGCCACCTTCAGCAGTTTTAGAAACCGTGCATTGGTGGTAATAGAGTAGAGTGCTCAAGTGCGAAAACTACTGATGAACTAGGGCTTGGCATCACGCCTGGAAGTTGCCAGAAGCCAGGGACGAAACTAGAGGAGGCTGTGGCCCATAGCAAACTTTTGGTTAGTCCAGCCCCTCCCCCTCCCACAAACATTTACTAGTACCTCTTAATAGTAATCATACAGTTATCAGATGATGGAGCAAATACCCCCCTCCCCCACCCCCATATGTATCACCATCATACTGCTACCAAACAAATCCCACAATACCAAGACCAACATAACCGATAACCCTACTACATGGAGACCCGATTATACTTTCAGAACACGACCACAAATTACAAATGACCACATAGTGACTGGCTAATACCCCTATACTGTTACTCAAGATCAGTATACAAAGACCAATATTGGCACCATATAGTAGTATATACCAGTTGTACACAGGCTCTTCAGATTTTATATTACCACCATATAGTGGTAGTTACCAGGGTATACAGGCTCAGGAGACCCACCGTATATACTCGAGTATAAGCCGAGGCACCTACTTTTGCCACAAAAAATGGGAAAGCTTATTGACTCGAGTATAAGCCTAGGGTGGAAAATGCAGCGGCTACTGGTGAATAAGGTATAAGCAGTTTAATGTCCCCCTAGGCAGGCTATAGGCAGGCAATTGCCGGTATAGGTCCACCTAGGCAGGCTATAGGCAGGTAAATGCCCTCATAGGCAGATATAGGTCTCTCTAGGCAGGTATAGGTCCCCCTAGGCAGGGTATAGGCAGTACTAGGTAGGTATAGGTCCCCTTAGATAGGCTATAGGCAGGTACAGGCAGGGTATAGGTCCCCCTAGGCTGGTTATAGGCAGGTGAAGGTAGGATTTTAAAACAAAAACACCCCCTTCCCTCGATTCTCCCGGGCGCGCTTCTCGGCACAGGCGGATGTTGTCATCAGGCCGTGCACGCAGCGTGATGATACACGCTGCCTTTGCCGGAAACTCCGGACGGCCGCGAGCTTGCGGCCGCCCAGAGTCCACTGCGGAGCCGGGAGCGCTCGCTCTCTGCACCGCAGTGGTATCTCCTCTCCTGCATGCGCTCCGGAGGAGTTGCATACAGGGGAAGAGATCGCTGACAGCGCACGGGCCACCGCAGCGCCGGATGCTGTCAGCTGACTCGGCCTTCAGTTATATGCGCTCCCTGAAGAGTCGCATATAACTGAAGCGTCCCTGTCGGCGCACGGGCCATCGCAGCGCCCGAGCTCCGACAGTGGCTCGAGTATAAGCTGAGGGGGGTATTTTTCAGCACATTTTTTGTGCTGAAAAACTCTGCTTATACTCGAGAATATACAGTAAGTGGTTACAGACAGTAAATAACAGGAGACGTCTTCTCTGAGTCGTTCACTTTTCCCTTACTTCAACATCCGGCCCAGAACACCATGATGACTTCTCCTGGCCACAACTTGTCCCTACAGAAGTTGCACACAGAAATCTCAGAATCCTCCCTTTTCCAGCACCTCACTCACTTTCTACCACATCTGTACAAACACCCCATGGGTGGGATAGCTATGGCCTGAACCCGCTCAGATTCATATTATCATGTAGGTAGGCAGACAAGGCCCCAGGTACCTAGGTAGGGCCCCGTTAGATAGGTTGTTAGGCCCCAGGTAGGTAGGTAGCACTCAGGAAGGGCAGTAGGCAGGCCCCAGGCAGGTAAGTGGTAGATGGATAGGCCACAGATAGGTAGGTAGCTTGGCTCCAGTTAAGTAGAAAGGCCCCTGCTAGGTAGGTATGTAGGGCACAACTAAGTAGATGAATCCCAGCTAGGAGTATATGACGGGCCCCATTAATTAAAAAAACAAAACACAGACTCGCCTGTAACCTTGTTCCCTTGAACTGTAGGCCTGCTTCTACGAGAGAAGTCCAGCATAGGCAGTGCGATGATATGACGTCATAGCGCAGCCTACATCAGGACTCATGGCTGGCGTCCGAGAGGCCTGGTCAGCAGTGAGTGGTAAGGGCATGTTCAAACGGTGTATTGCGGCGCTGCAATACACCATGTGTTTCAGGAGCGCGTACTCCCGAGGCACCGGGAGGGGGGGGGGGCAGCCCCATTAACATGCATTACTCGCGGCGCGTAATGGCCGTGAATAATTTACATGTCACTTACCTCCCCGCGTGTATAGTACCTATTGCCTCCCTTGCCCACCAGGTACCCCAAAGAACACATAACACCATGGTTGGAATAAATGGCCACAGCAGCCGTTTTAGTAACAAACAGTAACAAATATAAATAACCATTTATATAAAATACAACCAACCCACATACACACCCAACTCCAATGGGGCTGAGATCCTTGGAGCCACCCCCCATGGTCTGGTGATCACCATTCTCCTTAACTTACCCTCAGCCGTCACCCCCGGCTCGAGGGCACCACCATCTGGCTCTCAGGGTTCCCGCCTGAAGAGCCCCACCTTCGCCAGACCAACCACATGTTCCATCATGTGATTCCTTTTGGGGAGCCATAACCACCTATGACTCCCCACCACATCAACTGGCTCCAAGGACCCCCCAACCGCCACAGCAAGCATGTGTGACACCTTACACATGCACCGCACCCCACAGCCCCAAAGCTCGCTCCACTCCATCCTGGAGGCCCAGGACCCACAGGTCCAATCCCACCGCATTCAGATGCACCCCATCTGAATGCCAGAAATCCCCCTCACCGGATTCCAACTCCCAATGCCTCACAAAGATTCCTCCATTCCGTGCCACAAAACCCGATATATTCCTGTTAAGTTTTATCCTGGCCTTAAGGCGCTTCACCGACACCGCCCGCCTCCATGTCTTCCTCGGAACCACCTCTGACCATACCAGGATCAACCCCGGAAAAAGAGCCCACAACCTCAAGATATCATGCCTGATATCCCTAATCAACTCCCTGAGGGGGCGATTCCCCCAGATGAATCACCAACACATCCGGAATCCTGTCCCAAACTTAAAAGCGGTGCATCTCATGGAGTAAGCTCCTCCAACGCATACCCGGAGTCCCAAGCCACCGAATGACCGCCACCTCCCGCGATATTCCTAACTGTCGTCCACTCGTGCGAAGATCAGCACGCGCCGCTCCCCAGAAAACGAAGGAATGACCGATCCAAACCAAGCACGGAGCCCGCAGGGCTGAAATAAAACACAAACCGTAGAACATACACATGTACATTCAAAAGACATATCCCCTACAACAAATGCGGCCTAATATACAACTTGTACCGCTCCGATTCCCACCTGCCAATCCTCCTGACTGCAGCCACAGGCAAACCCAGACTAGCTGCTTCCGTTGCTGCCCCAATCCTGAAGGAGTGTGGCGCATACTTTCCAGGATCCAAGACCGTAAGGCAGCGCCTAAAAACTGCCGTGAATTGGAATCTGGACAAAAACTCACCCCCAGCGTGCCTAAGCAAAGGACCCACTTGTCCAATAGACACTTCCCTATAACCGCGAAAACACTGTACCGGGCACATGGATGACCCAGCAATTTCACCTAAAACCACCTGCCGACCCCTTCCCCATACGTCTGTTTTCGACTTATGGATCCGGAACCGAACCCGATTTTTTCCCCCCCCCCCCCCCCCTGAACTTTACTCGGGGAGACCAATTCCCCAATCCTTAGAGCCCCGAAAAAGGCCCATGAGAGAGCCAAGTGGAGCAGGCATCGTTCACCTTCATCCACACACACCTGCAACAGAACACCCCCCCCCACCCCCAGTTTTTTTCCAGCAAACCTAAAGTAAAAACCGGACACCTCCCATCACGCGTAGTCCTACCTTTTCGATAACCCTTAACCGCCTGCCAAACCAAAAATGACTTCGTACAATCCCCTAAGCCCCTCAGCTTCAAGCCAAACGCCACCCCTGATAGAAATCGATTAACCCGCGACACTGACCAACCTACTCCTGACACATGACCCAGGAAGCAACACAACGCCCATGGCCCCAAATCTCCAAAGCCACCACTATGGGGAAAAGCTCCAACAGCGCCAGGTTCCATGTCAAGCCTGCCTCCTCCCAGCTAACCAGCCAACCTGGCACATTCCCCCGCGCACCACTGCCCTTGCGAATATGCTCCGAACCCGGAACTCCCCGCCACGTCTGTGAAAATCTGCACCTCCACATTGGATACAGTTTCTTCTATGATTAGAGACCTTCCATTGTAGCGCCCCAGGAACTCGTCCCAAACCAACAGGTCCTCCTTCATTTCCTTCCGGGAACCGGGAAAATGAAAATGATGAGGAGACCGCACACCAGCCGTCACGCTCGCCAGCCGACGGCAGAAGACCCTCCCCATGGGCATTATCCAGCACGAAAAATTCAGCTTTCCCAGTAGCGATTGTAAATCGCGCAAGGAAATTTTCCTGAGTAGCACCTCCGTGCGCAGCGCCACCAACTTATCTTCTGGCAACCTACACTCCATGGCGACGCTGTCAATGCTAATGCCCAAAAAACTCAGGCACGTTTTGGGCCCCTCATTTTTTTTCAGCCGCTAGCGGAACCCCAAACTCCCCGGCAATCCTCTGGACTGTCTGCAGCAACAATGCGCAAACCGCTGAAACCCCCCCCCCCCCCCCCCACCCCGGGACCGATACACAAGAAATCGTCCAAATAATGAATAACCGAGGGGACTCCCGCTACATCGGTCACTACCCATTCAAGAAATGAACTAAAAGCCTCAAAATAGGCACAAGAAATCGAACACCCCATTGGCAAACATCTATCCACAAAAAACCCCCCTTCCCAAAAACATCCCAACACCTTCAAACTCCGGATGAACCGGCAACAACCTGAAGGCTGCCTCAATATCCGTCTTTGCCATCAGGGCCCCCCGCCCATAGCTCCGCACCGAACGTGCTGCGGCATCAAAGGACGTATACTGGACCGAACACAGCTCCGGATCAATGCCATCATTCACCGATAATCCTTTGGGAAATGATAAATGATGGATCAGCCGGAACTTGTTCGGCTCCTTTTTTGGTACCACTCACAAAGGGGAGACCACCAAATCCTGAAATGGCCCCGCCATACGACCCAAGAGAACCTCTTTCCCCAGCTTTTCTGTAACCACTGCCCTATGCTGCAATGCCGACGCCAAATTTTTCCGTGAAATTGGAACCTCTTGGATGGGAGCCGGAATACCAAAACCATCTCAGAAACCCTCTTCCAACAACCTCACACCCGCCCGGTCCGGGTACCTAGCGAGAAACCCCAGCATCTTTTCCAGCCTCACTGGCGACACCCCCTTTGGGGATTGGAACCCAATCCTTTTTTCGGGCATTTAGCGAACCCATGAGATCCTGCGTTGCACCCGGAACAGAGGTGCCTAAACCTGCATCCAGCCCCAAACTTGCATTGCCCGTCGAACTGGCAACACAAACCCATTTTTGAACCTCCCCCAGACACAGAGCTGTGGGGCTCTCCCCCATGGCCGTCTCCCCCGGTCCCCCCCGTGAAAGGACTATCCGTGACGCGACTGCCCCATAACCTTCAACCACAGACTAATGTCCTTATGATCCCACCGGATCGAAGATCTCACTGCCTTCCTTTGTCTAAATTGCTCATCATAACGGAGCCAGGCCTGGCCCCCATAGACTCTCTGCGCTTCACTAATAGCATCCATGTAGCAGAAGATTGCAGAGCAATTCTCTGGCGCTTTTTCCCCTACCACACTTGCCAGAATCGCAAAAGCCTGCATCCAATTGCCGAACGTCTGGGATATTAAGCACCACCTGCGCTTCTCCTCCTCCTTCTTGCTCTCCTCCCGTTTTCCCTTGTCGAGATTAAACTTTTCTAGCGGGAGTAGAGAAAAGATCTCCACGTATTCATCCTTCCAGATCTTTTCTTTTACTTCCTTTTTTAAGTGTGCCCCCAACGGGCCCTCAAAACAGACATAAATCTCTCCATTCGCTTTATCGTCTAACCGAATCACATCTGCTGCATCCTTCTCGGTCTGCACCAACAGTCATGCTACTCCTTTGTAGCTTCCCCCACAGGCGCGGAAGGCCCAGCAACCTGTAACGCATGACGCCATGCCACCGCTTCTGCTCCCTGCATACGTGGGGAAGGTTTAATAGTCCTTCCCCCGTACAGACCACGCCCACTCCGCAGCCCGCGTGGCATGCGGGGTCTTGCGGGGGGGGGGGGGGGGCTCCCCCTGCGTCTCCGGCCCCGTTCTTACTGTTCACTGCCAGCTGTACCATGTCATACGATGCTGTCACCTGTCACTAGTGGCCCGCCCGGTCCCGACTCTGATTGCACGGGCCCCCTAGTGACAGGCGAAGGAATGTTATGACATTTGTGTATCCTACTGTATGTTTCACTTTCTAGCCTCACGACTGCTGCCAGCAGTAATGGAACTAACGCCGCAACAGCTGGGGCCCATCATCACTAGGGGACCCAGCCAGCAATGAACAATAATTAATGCTAGCTGCCGGGCTAGAAAATGTAACATACAGTAGGATACACAAATGTCTGGTCAGGGAATAGGAAGTTTCACCCTGTGAGTGGAACCAGAGAGGGCAAAGCAATAACCTATACCTATAACAGGCCAATAAAATGTTTTATTGTTTTAGTGACAATTATATATTACAGTTAAATCTTTATATCATATGCTCTCCTCTTGTATTATCATCCTATATTATACTCCCAGAGCTGCATTCACAATGCTGCAGTTTCAGAGCGAAAATTTTCACTCATTTCTTGATTTAGTAACATTGCATTCTAACAATTGTCATTTGCTCACATAATCTGATGTGAGCAAATCCTAGGTTTTTCCCCTCATATTAGATAAAGATGTATAACTGTTTCAGCAGAATTGAACATAGCTCAGAACTATAAGAATTTTAAGCTTTAAAGAGAAACGGTCAGAAACAAACAGCCCAAATGAAATAGCTGCAGGTTACCTGATCCTAACCCTGTGTGTTTTAGCCCGAAATGCTGCAGCGTTCCCAGGTAAAAAGCCCAACAAAGTTGTGCCAGATGCAGAGAGATGAGTCCAATGTGAGGCTTCTCCCCGCCCCCTCGGCTTGATTGTCAGCTCTCTCTATAGACAAACATGGGAGAGAGTTGTCAGTCAACCTGAGGGGACTGAGAGAAGCCGCACATTGGACTGGGCACAGTGGCTTCTCCCTGCACCTGGAACAACTACACTGGGTGTTTTACCTGGGAACGCTGCAGTGTTTCGGGATAAAACACACAGGGTTAGGATCGGGTAACCTGCAGCTACTTTATTCTGCACGTCGTCCAGGCAGCATAAAGTAGCTGACAGGTTCCCTTTAAAATGTTTTAAAGTTGATCTTTCATAGCAGGCCAATTGATATGAAAATGCTGAGTGCAGTAATTATAAAACGTTTTACTTGTTCAAATGAGTCACTGGAATAAAAGTTAGACACCATTCACATAACCTCTTGGCCTTGGTTGTTGGTATCCATCAGGATACCTTAATAAATTATTTCAACATATACAGGGAGAGGGCCAAGGCAAATTCATAGCAGTCTATAGGTCAAATACACTTTTTTTGGATTATATTTGCTTTATTTCCATATTGTATACACTCTGTAAACTGGACATAAAAGCATGGTAGACCACACGTTAATGCAACTAGGAAATAAAGCATACATGGTGAAAAAGAGACTGTTCGCTTTGTAGACCCCTATGGCTCCGCTGTGGTATATTTGGGATCACTTTTTCAAGATATCCCAAAGGGATATCACGGATGGAGGCTGAAATCCCAATGTCAATGAGGCTTAATCTCGCTCACAAAATTATTCAACCTGGTGTTAACTTTGAAGCCTTGCCCACCATTTGAAACACCGAAAGCCCATCAAAAAATGTCTGCAGTGGTGCAGATTTTTAAATCCATCCAGGAAGAGAAAAAAAAAGACATGGACCGCACATCCACTTCCTCTATGTTGATCTATTGCTTCTCAGAAAAATATTTTCAAAAATATATACTTTTTGATAAAACGGTATAAACCAACTTGCCAATTCATGGTGAACTCTATAAAGTGGGTCCCTACACTATGATGTAACACCACATGGAAGCCACTGTGATAGTGACAGCTGGTCAGACAACCCAGTGGCCCAACAACACCATTGCTGCCAGACCTAGCCCCCTGGCTCTAGCACATAACACCCCATAGGCACCACAACACAGCACTATAACCAAAATAGAAAAGCTCACAAACACTCACCCTTCTATGGGCTCCCAGAAAGTAAACTGAAAAAAGGGTAGTGGCCCTTATCCATACTCCTGATTAAAAACACCTGGGTCAAATGGAGGGGAGTGGTGGCTTAAGATAAAACAAAACAAGAAGAGTGGACAGATTATAATAATTCAATCCAGGAAGAGCAAAAAAGAAATGGACCGCACATCCACTTACCATACGGCAAATTTTTAACTGTATTCATGGATTTTGAACCGTCACTTGCAACGTCTCAACTTTCATTAATGGAACAGTTAATTAACCCCTTACCAACATTTGACATACCCATACGTCAAGGTCGGGTGGGGGTTCCCGTAAATCAATGTATGGGTACATCATGGCGATCTTGCAAGCTCATAAGCGGCGCTCACAAGATGACGGCATGGGACCAGCAGTAGATTACCGTTGGCATCATGCCGCATCACACGCTGCCAGAGTGCGCTCCGGTTTGCTGGTGATTAACCCTTTGCTATTACACTCTATCATGATAGTGAAGTTACAGACAGGAAGAGTGAGCTCTTCCTGCCTGCGATCGTTGCAGTATGCGGCGCCCAGCACCGCTACTGATCCCCTGCCTAACAGCTCAGATGCTTTACTAAAACATCCGGGCTGTCTGGCGTCACCATGCCTGCAATGCATTGTGGGCATGGTGATTGACAGTCACCATGGAGACAAGTATACAGCAGCAATGCTGTGCAATGACCTCCCTTGTAACAGTGATCTGAAGATCGCCTATACAAATTCCCTATGGGGAAAAGTGAAAAAAATGTGAAAGTAAAACACAAATGGCAATCACCTCAAAAAATAAAGTACACAGAATTGCATTTTTTTTTCGTTCATCCCGCAGCACACAAAATGGAATGAAAAACGCGTATAAACACCAAAGTGGTGTCAATTAAAACGTCAGTGCATCCAGCAAAAAAATAGTTACACAGCTCTGTATACGGAACAGTAAAAAAGTTATGACTATCAGAAGACAGCGATGCATAAATATTATTTTACACAATAAAAACACTTTAAAAAAAAAAAAAAAAAAAGGTGCTTCTTAGGGGGGGGGGGATGTTTGTTTTTTTTTTTTTTTTTTTTTTTGTTCCCTCCCTTCCCAGAGTCATAACTTTATTTTTCCATCTACATAGACATATGAGGGCTTTTTTTTGTGGGACAAGACATAATTTTTAATAGTGCCATTGAACGTATCATAGAATATACTGGGAAACCAGTAAAAAATCAAAATAGTGTGAAATTTAATTAAATAATAAAAAAAAAAACCCTTGTGTGGTGGTGGGGGTTATTTTTATACATTCACTCTTCGGTATAAATGATGTGATATCTTTATTCTGCAGGTTGGTTCCATTCTGGCAATAACAAATTTGTAGGGTTTACATTATGTTTTAGTGCTTTAAAAAAATCCTTTCTTTCATTTGCGTTGTAGCACCATTTTCTGCGATCAATAATTTTCTGGTTTTCCATCTGTGGACCTCAATGAGGGTTAATTTTTTTGGGTTGAAATGTACTTTTTATTGGTGCCATTGTGGGATTCACATGAGTTTTTGATCACTTAATTATAATTTTAGGAGATGTGGATTAACCCGGACCCCTCCTTACCCCACCAAAAAAATGCCACTTGGAACTTTTTTCTTCTATGGTGTTCAATTAAATTATGTTATGTTTCAATAGATTTAACTTCTGTGAACATAAAAATATATTTGTAAAATGATAAAAGGGGGTGACTCGGACTTTTAGGTTTTATTTATACTTTTGAAACTTTTTTCCCCTACTCTGGCATTTAGTCCCTCTAGGGTGTTTGACTGTTGGGCTTGATTGCTTGTACACCCTTCTGTATTATGTAAATAATGCAGAAGAATGTACAAAGATGGTTGTTCCACTACCTCCTGTCTGGGGCAGGCAATAATAGAACCCTTAACATGACAGCCTTCATTAGGCTTCCAGATGCCATAGGCACCTGCAATAATTCTACACCATTTCTCATTCATTTGGATGCCCCAGCTGTGATCAGTGCAGCAGGGATCAAAGTAGTCTCCATCCCCTGCTGTTGGTGGTGGGTGTCAGCTGCAATTAACAGCACGTTCCCCTCCTATGTAGTGGACTAAGCCCACT
The DNA here is from genome assembly GCA_025379985.1 of Phyllomedusa bahiana. Classification (NCBI taxonomy): domain Eukaryota; kingdom Metazoa; phylum Chordata; class Amphibia; order Anura; family Hylidae; genus Phyllomedusa; species Phyllomedusa bahiana. The sequence continues at coordinate 63,620 of JAODAL010015203.1, forward strand.
ACATAGGACCTTGCCGACAACAGGACAGTCCCATACATCCATTGTTGGTAAGTGGTTTATATTTAGCATAGTAATCTGATTTAGTAGCATCAATTTGCAATTTTTAATTCATAAGAATTTAGTAGTCCTTAGGACTAAAACAATTCCAACATTCACCCAACAAAATACTTCATGGGATCATCTTAGACAACATGTAAATATCAGTAGTTATACATTCAAACCATGAGGCATAGGGGTCCTTAAATTAAATCCACCAAGCCACATGGGAAAGTAACTTCTTGTGACGGTCACCTCCCCTGGGAAAACCGGTGGATTCTTTTAATGGCCACATCTGAAAACTGTTTGGTGTTACCTTGATGCACATTGCCAAAATGTTTAGAGACTACTGAGGACCTGAAGGTGTCTGGTCTGGACGCATCAGATAAATGCCTCCAGATCCACACCTTCAGAGGACTTGTTGTGCAGCCAACATATTGAAATCTGCATTCCTTGCATCCTATAAGGAACACCACATACAGTATTTAGAATTGCAATGTATGTGTTTTAATAGAAAAGATTTTATTGTTACTAAATGACATGAATGTTCCAGTTTTTCTACATAATTGCAAACTGCGCAAATGTTGTGGTCACACTTGAATAAACCTTTCACATTTAGCCAACCTCAATGAACTGTGTCCATTTGAAAAACTGGTTATGTGAACACACCCCAAAAGTTCTTTCCAGGAGTCCAGAGGTGTGTGTGATCTTTTTATTATGATCAGTGTAATTCACCTGACATAGGAAAGAAGCTTTATGTGCATTGACATACCATTTTTCTTCTCAAACCATAAGATTATACTTTTTCTATACATTGGGCCACTGCAAAAACAGAGACATGCATGAACAGTGGCGCCGGCTCAACGGTTGTACTTCTCAGCAAGTTGGTGTAGCGTTCCTCAGTATGTATGACAGTGTCTTGCAGCACTTCATAAATGTGTACCAGCGTATGAGTGTATCTGCCAAAATTTCTTAGCCTTGCCACGATGAAATTGGTAAGACTATTTCACGCCACATTCATAAATACGGTGTGTTGTACGAATCTGGCACAGTACAGAATTGGTCGAGTCTCTCACAGAATGCGCAAGATTTTGGCGTAGGACAATTCATACATCGGTCGAACAGAGCTACGATAGATTTTTTTTTTTTTTGGCTCCAAGCAGGCAAGAAATGTTGCGCAGCCCCGTTCATACATGTCGCCCATAGTGTCTTGTGGAGTATACTATATACAGTATATCTATTTTTTAGATATTTTTTTTTAATTGGAGCTGATGGCTCGTGCATGCCACTGTAGGGCTACATAGTGGCAGACCTTGGATCTATACGTTGAGGATTATGACGGCTTGAGTAAGGGGCGGGGGCGCTGCCCGCTGGCCCCATAGACTTTCATTATCCACGGCGTGTATCCCGCCGGGATAATGAACATGTCACTTTCTCCCCGCCCGGCGTATTCGCCGAGCGGGGAGGAGAGACGGAATCCATAGTTCTCTATGAGAACTGTGGATTACTGTAATGGCTGGGACGGATTCCAGCCGTATTGCAGTGCGGCGCGCAATACGGCTGAAATCCGTCCCTGCAATAAGCCGTGTGAACAGCCCTTTAGATGTGATGTGAACAAAGTCTAACCATTACGTTCATGTAAGATTAGAACACGAGCCTTTTGTTTAACCTTTAATATATAAGGCTCCATTCAAATAGCAATTTTGCTTTGTTTGTAGTATCCATTAGGATACCATGAGAAATTTATTCAGACAGATACTGCAGCAGTCAGATGCACAGGGAGTAAATGGAGCAAACGCAGTTAAGTTCTGACTGTTTGTCCTATAGATCTTATGACCCCTATTACAGTCCCACAGCGGTATCTTTTGGGATAAATTTGTCACAGTATTCTGATGGATACAATGAATGATGAGCAAAAAACATTGTGAATGGGTTTAGACGTTCATCTGGTGCATGCTGGGCACCATTTGACCCAAAGATGTGAGCGCATTTTCTGGACTTGTGTTGCAGTGGTGAAATATTTGATCTGGTTTGTGATTTGGGAAGAATTCACATGCAGTATATTTTGTTTACAAAAGTTTTTGTTTGGCAGAAAGTACATGGATTTCTGCAAGTTCCATTCAGATGCATGGGAGAGTCTCATAAATTTCTGCAACACCTTTTTATAGGAAAATTCTGATACATTATGAGAATACATATTTGATTTATACAATACAAGGGCAAAATCAATATAAGCGAGACAAAAGGCCATTTTCCCACTGTAAACTTGGCATGTGCCATTTTTTGTAACTTGGCGCCAACACACAAGTTCTAAATAGAGATAGAGGAGTGTGTAATACGACAGTATGAATGAAAGTATCATGCTACAAAATTTGAATGGCAGTTTTGCACCAAAGTTTGGCACATTATGTGTTGTCAGGCACACATTGCGCCAAGTTTGGCCATAGGTCTGTTCATACATCTATAGAACCGGCGAAAAAATGGCAAAGGCGAATTCATAATGTCTCCTTTTATCTTTCACTGACATCTAGTTTAAAACGAAATCTAATGGTTTCATATTTCCATATAACAAGTAATTTATCTTGGCTATATTTTAGCTTCTTGTTTGCAATATACTAAGGCTTGGCTCACATATGCGACGGACGTTCCGCTCAGAATGTTCTGTCACAAATGACGGGGTGGGGGGGGAAGAGACCACGGCAGAAACCTGAAGGACCCATTGTTATCGATGGGGTCCGTCGGAGGAATGTTGGCATCTACGGTAAAACAGATCCCTTGGTGTCTGTTTTCACCTTCAAACAGAGGTGTGATCCAAGCCTAAACTTACTTGACAGCAAACTTGTGATTTACTAATTAGCATACTGAATAATAAACAGGGATCTAATAGGATAATTCATATAGTTTAAACAGAAGATCTATTGAAGCTTTCATACTTATTTGTTTAACTTTTCCCATCACTGTTGGCATTTTTTCCAACCACAGGGACACACTCACAGCAACAGTTAACAGCAACAGAAAAAAATCCTGTATGGCATATTGTTGTATAAAAGCAGCATGTTTTTTTTAAAATTATATAAAGTTTTGGTTTGGTTTTTTTTTTTGGGGGGGGGGATGTTTTTTCTATTAACTTCACCTTGACATTGACAGAGAAAACTTTAATAATTTTTGTTTTATTGTATTTAGGAACAAACTGGTCAATACAGATATTACATCAAATGCTTTTTGACGTGCACAACAAAGAACCTACAATAGACCAAGCTATGCTTGAGTTTGGAAAACCAGATAAATACGAGGTTTGTTATATTACTTTACTAATTTTCACTGAGATCACTTTGTCATTTAAAATTATACATAGCATATTATATATACAGTAATCACAATATAGAACACATCTGCCTCTTTTGGTAGTGACTAAAACTTGCTAAGATACCAGAATGACTGTATTGGGAAGTACTATGAACTGTACTTTCCATAAATTGGTTTAAAAAAAAAAGTGCATACCACCAACTAGGAGATTTTTAATTTTATTTTACTTCCATTGGGTGAATTGAATCCTATGAATATGTTGAATATAGCATATACCAATGTAGGGTTCAGTCATGGTGTGTAATAAGCTTCACTGTAACCTTGCCTTCCCATGCATGCGGAACTGGTTTTAATCCAAATTGACCATAATATTTGCCAGGAATATTGCAAGTCAATTTTCAGCATTATTCTTTTTATTAACACTGCTTTTATTCTTCTTCATGCAGAATGTAAAAATTTCTCCTAGGTCATCCTAGACTAATGAATTCTATATGGTCTAATACTTTTAGTTGATAAGGCTGTCTTCAATTTCTTTTACTATTTAATGATACTGTTTAGTCTGCAACTAATGTTTTGCTGATTTTCTTTTTCTCTGAAGTATTTGAAGCAACAACCTTCACCAAGAGTGATGTCCTCACATGTTACCTATGAGAATATCCCCAAATCATTTCTTGAAAAGAAAACCAAGGTATGGTAGCTGTTTGTATAGCTCTAGTTTTCTTTATTAAATAGTTGCAGTTGTATTAGATACTCTACATAGCTTGACTATAAGGCCCCATTCACACGGCTTATTTGCCGACGGATTGGCGCCGTATTCCGCGCCGGATTTGCGCTTCAGTACGGCGCCAATCCGTCGGAGTCATTACGGTAATCCACTGCTCTCATAGAGAACAGTGGATTCCGTCGCTCCTCCCCGCTCGGCGAATCCGCCGCGGGGGGAGAAAGCGACATGCACATTATTTACGGCGCGTCCGCGCCGTAAACAATGCTTTGTCTATGGGGCCGGGCGCGGCGCCCCCGCCGCGCTCCGGCCCCGCCCCTTATTCACGGCGGATTTGTGCGCTCAATACGGCGCACAAATCCGTCGGGAATAAGCCGTGTGGACACGGCCTAAAAGTCTGAGCCGTGGCAGTTTATCGCTGTACGGATGTTCTGGAATGCCCATGCGGAGATTGCAGCTGCACACTAATTGCAGAGAAGACAGGGACGATTTATTATCATCCATGTCTTCCAGATCACAGTATATACAGCACTCAACAAGCACTGCGTATACAGACTAGCAGGAAACCTGTCTGCTTCCCTATGTCAGCAGTCACGTAACCATTGGGGCTTGGCAGTTACAGAAGCTGCAGGGTCTTAACAGACCAAGATCATCTCTGTATTAAGTACAGGGGAGTTGTTTCCTCCTGTATATCCTCTGTTACTGCGGATAATATACCAGGCCCAGTTGCAAGTGAAATTAGGAAAAAAAGTGATGTAAAAATTCCTCCCTAGAGGTCTATATTCTGACCTTAGTACTTCACAATATGAACAGTAATACATTTGTAATAATGAGTTTTGCCATTAAGCTCCTTGTTAGAGATCAGCAAGTTGTGCAAAAAGTACTGGGACATTGAACAGTTAGGCTATGTTCACATGGCTTATTCTGGGACGTATTTCAGCCCATAATTCGCGCCGTCTCAGTTAGTTCATTTAAACAAATTTGACAGAAATTTTATGTTCATCGTAAAAAAAAAAATAAACTCCTGGTCAGGATATCATAGACCAAGTGTCTCTAGTTTACCATCCATATGTCTTCCCAATTAGACAGAGTAGGCAGTGACATAACCATGGTCTGACAGATCAGTCTTTATCTCTAACAAGAGTAGATTGTTTACCTTTGAAATGCACATGTTTTCACTCCTTGAAGGTCTGTAGCATTGTTTACTGTTCACTGCTATAGCACCACCCACAGCTTGACTAGGGTGTTTGAGTCTGAAGCTGCCTGTGACTCTGTAAAACAGCATGGTGAAAAAAAAAACCTTCAGGTAGAGTTAGCATCCTCATATAGTGGCAATTATACTTTTTTTTCTATATAAATTTTATAAATGAACATTGACGTGGGGGCAGTACGTTCTAGATGGCATATTCATCAGGCAGCCCAGAGCTGTGAGCTGCGGTATCACCCATTCTTGGCCTATATCAAAGTGAATATAAATTGCTGTGTCCAAGAAAAGAACAAGGCAGAGAGTGAGAATTTGCAGAATTAAAGGTATGTTCCCACAAAGGAACTTCTGCATAACAGGTCGGTGCAGCGCCCTACATGCAGTGTTACAGAATGAAGAGGGTGGCGCATATGGCCGACCTCCCCATTCATTGTATAGGTGTTCCAAATGTAGCCCATAGAAATGAATGGGGAGGACAGCCGCAGGTGCTGCCCTCCTCATTCTGTAACTTGAACTGACCTGTAATGCGCATGTTACTGTGTGGAAATACGCCTTTAACGGGCTGCTTTGTACCTAAAGCTATTAAGTCTGATGATAAAACATACGCTTTCAAGTCTCGTTTATAAAGTACTTCCACACTATTCATCATGTTACATACACAGGAAATTCCTACACTGCTTCTAAATGATTGACTGAGTATACTATAACTTATTAATATATATTTTTATATTAGACTGACTTAATAAACTGACCAGTAATAGGCTCTTTGTATAGTGTTAGGTGGTGAGAGTCCCTGTATGGATATCCTTGACACTTTTTATGGCCTTCCATATTTAGGGGTGTTCCGAAATGTTTTGTTTTTATGTATCTCGTGGTATTTTCTGTAACGGCCGCTGGAGTAGACGGTAACGACTATTGGAGTGTGGATCCACTGGAAAAGATTACCAGTACTAATACATGACATGTTATCTGGCATTTTCCTCCCTGCAAATATGAATTGTCTATAAAATTACTCAGTATGGTCATGTAATAATTACAGGTATTGATAATGAGCCCCAAACTTTTTTTTCTTTAACAGATCTTGATCATTCTTCGGAATCCAAAAGATGCGGCGGTCTCGTATTACCACTTCTCAAACAACAATCCCGTGCTTCCAACATACAAGTCTTGGGATGAATTTTTCAAGGACTTTATGAGTGGAAATGGTAATATAACAATACATGTATTATGTGATTGCATACAGGGAAAATTATTTACCTTTACTAGACAAGTGGCCAAAATGATGGAAAATGCAGATCCCGGTTTCGAAATGTAAAATAATTGTGGAGAAGGAATCTGCTGAGTACTGTTTAAGCAGTTTAATGTTAGCATAGCTAAAGGTATAGCCAGCAGAAAGAGGGAGACACTGATCACACTGTATAAGGCTCTAGTTAGACCACATCTGGAATACTATGTTTAGCTCTGGAGACCCCACCTATAAAAAGACTGACAAAACAGAAGCGGTCCAATGCCTGGCTACAAAAACGGTGCCGGGTCTCGAGCAGAAAACCGATGAAGAAAGACCAACTTAATTTGTATATCCCAGAGGAACAAAGAGAAAGGGGGGAAACAATGGAAACCTTTAACTCCTTAACGACCACATACCGTCTTTTCACGGCGGGCGGTGCAGGTCGTTCGTTTGCAGCGACGTCAAAAGACTTCACTGCAGAAAAAGGGGGTTTGCGGCTCCCAGTGCCACAGCTTTGTTAGTGACCGCAGGATAATCAGAGGGCATTCCCCTGCTCCATCAGATCATTGGAATTCCCGGTGATCCGATGTAGTCCGGGAAATATCTGTACAGTCAGCCCTGGGAACCTAAAGTAGCCCCAGGACTGTCTGTATAGGAATACCAAGTAACACCGGGTGGGTGCGTCTCAAAGATTAAGCCATGCACGGATGGTACAGTGAAACTGAGAATGTCTGTATAGGAAGCCTGCGGTCAGGGCACACTGTGTGTTGCCTTGATTGTTTCCTATGTCATCCTGAAACAGAATCTAATGTAATAGCATATCCATGTATTCTAATACATTGCAAAATGTAAAAAATAAAGTCTTAAATAGTTATCCCTTAATGGGATTAAAAAAAAAAAAAGGAAACAACTTGGTGTAGAAATAAAATTAAAAAAAATTATTTAATTAAAAAAAGTTCTTGTGCATGCATTACACACAAAGGAAAAACTACACATATTAGGCATCTACACAATCGTAATCACCTGCAGAATTAATCTAACAGGTTATTTAGTGTGAATGGTGTAAAAAAAAATTATTTATAAAAAAAAAAAAAAAAAAAATTTTTTTACGTAAATTATGATAGTGGAGATTTCCATTAGATATTTTTTGATGTGGGTTAGAGCCAGAATAAATGCAGATTCTACACCAAAAGCCACAAGAAAATCAATCATGTGAACAGGTCCTAATACAACTAAATAAAAACCTCTCTCAGGCCTCCAGACAAGACATCTTGAGGGTCCTACTTTATAATTTGGTGAATAGGCTATAATGATACATTGAAATATACAGTAATTCTAATGCCCTGTGCTCTTACTGCTATACACAATGCTGAAGGATCACACATTTTAGCAGAGGATTCTAATTGATTACTTTCTCTCATTCTTAGTAATTTATGGATCATACTTTGATCATGCTTGCGGCTTGGAAAAACATATTGATGATGAAAATATACTTATACTTACATTTGAAGACATGAAAGTGGTAAGTAAAGTATTTATACAAAGCCAATACTCAATTGGTATTAAAATAGGCTCCTCATAATGGCTGTGGGGAATACAAGACCTTAGTTCTATGTTGTATTATCCCTAGTTTTTGTATGTAAGTTCTTTCTCCCCAAATAATGGTGCATGTACCATAAGGCCTCATGAAAATTACCATATTATTGATTTTCTATGGTGCCATAACAAGGCACCCATTGACCTTTACTGTTTTCCATATTAATCCTGAAAGCATGCTACGTACATGGAAATCAAAGAAGTCTGGATGGCAGTTTAGGTTGTGGATCATCCTCTAAACAATATTGTGTTTTTATGATGTGTATAATATGTAGAGGGTTAATGATTATGACCAGGCACTTTGAACAGGTACATTTTAAGCACCAGAAGGGGAAGGTTTGCTGCCAATCAGAACAGGGAAAATGGAGGGTCTGCAGGCAGTTATAAGTGGGAGCCTACCAGCAAGCAGTTCCAGTTATGGTTTGGTGTTAAGATGGATCCTGTTATGCCCTTTCAGCGTATTGGGTCATTTATTTGCCAGCTGGTGGTAAAAAGGAGCAGGCTGAATGCAGACCAACAGGTAGGTTACTCATAAAGATAACACATAGTTGCCAACTTTTGAAAATGAAAAAGCAGGAGACTTTAGCGGGTGGCGCGCGTAAAATTTGCATGGACACGCCCATCTTGCCGGTATGCCACGCCCCTTCAAAAAAGCCACACCCACTCCACCTAACTGCATAACGGCTTTGGAAGAAAGCCAGGTAGATGCCCTTATAGCCAGGTAGTAGCCCCCCCATAACCAGGTAGTGCCCCTTACAGGCCGGTAGATGCCCCCTTTGTTGCCAGGTGATGCCCCCTTTGTTGCCAGGTAGAGCCCTCTAAAGCTAATAAAAATAAAATAATAAAATCCACTTACCTTACCAGGCTCCTGCAGCGGGCAGCTCTGCCGATATCTTCAGCGGCGCAGGGAAGTGAGACCCGCGCACTTCCCCTCGCCGCTACTGATGTGCGGCGCGCACACACCGGCGCCGTACATACAGAGGGAGGAGGGAGCGATCCCTCCTGCCTCCTCCCCGCACAGTGAGACCGCGGGCGGGTGAGCGGCTGCTGCGGCCGCTTCACCCGCCTGTAGGAGCGGTCCGGCGGCGCAAGAGTAGCGCCCCCGCGCTACTCTTGCGCCGCGGTAATTTAAAGGACCCCCGCCGCCTGCTGGCGGCGGGAGGAATGCCAACTCCCCCGGGAGGGCAGGAGGGGACCCCAAATAGCGGGACCCCCCCCCGCCAAAAACGGGAGAGTTGGCATGTATGAGATAACAGAGAGAAAAGTTCAGGTAGACAGAGGACAAGAATGACAGACGGAGAAACTATAAAGAGGAGAAAAGGGACAAAATGAGAAACTGTCCAGAAGTCAAAGAAAGGCCAGAATAGCCACCAGGGAAGTGTACCAAGGTACAACTAGTTCTTAGGCCGCTGACTCTGAAGCCAGAATCCAGAGTGGTAGGAGAGGCCTTGATAGAATTGTGATAGTAGCAGTTGTGCATAGGTAAGGTTGTGGATTGTTTAGCTGTTGAAATGACACTACATGCTCCAGCATCCACATACATCCATTATCCAGGTGTACGTGCCTGCCTGACACGAGGCACCTACACCCACATCTTACAACTGCACATGAAGGCCATGTGGCACCATACTAGGAGCTCTGCTGTGTCTTTGAAAACCTGCTGCAAGACTACTGTGCAAACTTAGCTTTTTTTGGTACAGTTTCTAGGCACCACAGTCTTCTATATTTGTTCACAACAAAAATAAAATGGGTGCTCATGTAATTTATAACTTCGTCCCAAAAGGCTACAGTGGTTGGTAAATAGCCCAAGAATTTTAATGCCCAAACTGCAGATTATTCCAGTTGCAGTCTGAGCATTAATTAAAAATCGTTAAGGGCACCAAAAAACAGTTGAAACCCTATTTATATATGTATGAACAGTACACCAAAACTAGGAATAGTTTGCGCCAGGCATGACGCATTTGAATGCACCTAGATATGCTAGCTATGCACTGAAGATATACTATGCGCTGGTATGCAAGGCATACCACAAGCCAGATTTATGAACCCACATATGACAGGTTCATACACTTCTTTAATGCGCATTAAAACTGGCGTGGCAGCGCCTCTCTTCTGACATGTCACCATAAGTGTTATATTTATACAAACATTTGTTATAAAATCATTGAGCTGCTTACTTTTTGTTAAAGGATCTTCTTGCAGAACTAAGAAAAATTAGTAACTTTTATGGGCTCAATCTTACTGATGAGCAACTCCATCAAGTTGAAGAAAAATCTACATTTAAGTCCATGAAAGAAAAATCTGGTGCTACACATGGAAATCTTGGAAATGTTTTCTTCCGAAAAGGTACGTCCATAGAACCTTTAGGGTGCGTCCACATGACAGTAAGCAAATACTGGTTTTTTGACATCTTGTACGGATTCCCTGTCCTACCTAACCACTAACATGTTCTAAGTTTGTTTACACCGCCGGTGGTCCGAAAAACGTCCGGCAGAAAATCCGTTCAGTGGAGACTGCTGAATGGATTTTCTATTAAAGTCCGTCAGGATGATTGACAGTCTGTTTACAGACATGTTTCAAAACTGACTGCAAACCTTTGCCGTGGGGACAAGCCCTTATGGCTTTCCTATCTTGCTTTTTGTGTCTTTATTCGGTTAAATTCACATCATTTGTGTGCACGTAATAACGGCTGGAAATACACCCGAAGAGTCACGTAGACTCAATAGTTCACATATCATTAGAAATGCAGTTAGAAAAATACAAATATGTGTAGACAAAAAAGTGATATTTGAAATGTCAAAAAATTGTATCAAAAACCACATGCTAAATTAAAAATGCTTTAAAAAAACAAAAAAAAAAACGTGTATTTTTAAGCATATCTTAGGAAAAATCCTATTTTATGCCTCAGGATACAGCTATAGCTTTTGGCCTCCTTTTTATGCCCAGTTAACATAGGCATTTGGCGATCTAATTGAGCAAAGATACTTTTAAACAAATTGCTTGTAGCCATCAATTGGGCATTTTTAGCACTTTTCACCTGACCTGGAGCTAATTCACAGCAACTGCAATTTACATATATAAAACATTTGGTCTGGTTCTTTTGTTAAACAATCTTTGTGTAGAAACCAAATTACCCCCGGAAGGATTCGCTGTGTTAGTATAAGCGGAAATAATATATTAAAATCTTATTTTTATTTATTGTTTAAAGGCGAAATTGGGGACTGGAAGAGTCTTTTCACTGAAGAACAGAGCAAAGAGATGGATGCTAAGTTTGAGGCGTGTCTTGCAGGAACAAAACTTGGAGAGAAAATAAACTATCCCAAATATTGTACATTTTAACCAAAATCATTCGATTTAGGAACTTTAGTGCCTCGGTTTTGAATAATAAAACACATTTGTTTGAAATCGGCATTGTTGTCTTTTAGATGTAAACAGGTTTTTAGAGTTCTAAAATGGAGACAGAGCTCTTTAAAGGGGATGTCATCAAAAAATGACCTATTGTTTAACTCGTGTTTTTATGTTAACCAAAATTCTTTAAAAAATGTTTGTTTGTTTTTTCCAAGTCCTGCAGTGTTCACTTTAGGCCCAATAATATTCTGACACTTTCTGTTCTGTAGAGAGAGATTTTCAGTAGTCTGCTTATCAGTACAAGCAGGATTAAACTGAAGGGTGACACCTATGTGTATAGATAACATGGGATCCACCATTCACTATAGTAGATGGTCACGACTCCACCTCCCTGCACACTGACTTCTTCTCAGGTCACAGATCATGCCCAGAAAACTCTCCAATAGAAGTCAATTGGACTGAGAATCACAGACTTCTATGTCTCTGAATTTGCTGTAAAGCATCTCTCTAAATGCTTCTAAAAACAGTGCAGACAAGAAAGCTTCCCCCACAATCTTATACAGACAACCAAATTGAGAAATCTACAATCAGAAGATAAAAATATGTATCAGTATTTTTGTTTTAATAAGTAATAATAAAAAAAAAAAGGGCAAAAGGATATGTATTGAATTAGCTTGAAAATTGCCCATATGGTCAGGCCATAATATAATTGACACCAGCCATATGTATATAATATACACAGTATTTCACAAAAGTGAGTACACCCCTATCAAAAAATGACAAATTGTGCCCAATTTGCCATTTTCCCTCCCCTATAGCATGTAACTCATTAGTGTTACAAGGTCTCAGTTGTGAATGAGGAGCAGGTGCGTTAAATCTGGTGTAATCGCTCTCATACTTTGTCATGAGGTGCCATGTTGAACTTTCAGTCTAGTATGATAAAGAACTGTCTGAGGATCTGAAAAAAACAATTGTTGCTCTACATAAAGATGGCCTAGGCTATAAGATTTCTACCACTTTGAAACTGAGCTGCAGCATGATGGCCAGGACCATACAGTGGTTTAATAAGGTTCCACTCGAAACGGGCCTCGCCGTGGTCAACCAAAGAAGTTGCGTGCATGTGCTCCGTGTCATATCCAGAAATGAGTGCTGCTAGCTGTGCTGCAGATGTTGAAGGGGTGGAGGGTCAGCCTGTTATTGCTCAGACCATATACTGCACAAGTGGCATTTGTCCGAGAAGGAAGTCTCTTCTAAAGATAATGCAATAGGAATCCCACGAACAGTTTGCTGAGAAAAGTGAAGTTTGAGTCGAACTTCTCGACTTTATTTTCTTCGAACTGCGTTTGACATGCCATTTTAACAGTTTTTAGCACTTTTTGGTGGCATCCAATCAGTGCAGAGCACAGAGAAGTGTCAAAAACATCATTGCTGAGGTGTAGGGCTCCCATTGGCTGCAAAATCACATGACCACTCTGTTCGAAGTTCGACTTTTACTCGAACATTTTACTGTTCGCTCATCTCTACTGAAGACAAGACTAAGGACATGGATTACTGGAACCATGTCCTGTGGTCTGATAAGACCTAAATAAACTTTTGGTTCAGATGGTGTCAAGCGTGTGTGGAGTCCAAAGACAAGTGTCTTGCCTACAGTCAAGCATGGTGGTGGGAGTGTCATGGTTTGGGAATACATGAGTGCTGCAGGCTATCAATTGAGGGAACCATGAATGCTGCCAACTGTGGGGAACTAGAGTTTATTGAGGGAACCATAAATGACAACATTTACTGGGACATACTGAAGCAGAGCCTAATTCCCCTCCCTTCAGAAACTGAGCCGCAGGGCACACCAAGTTTACAATGTTATACAAGCTGTACACTGATTACTTTACATTATACCAAAGTGTCATATCCTCAGTGTTGTCCCATGAAAAGATGTAATACACTATTTACAAAAATGTGAGCGGTGTATTCACTTTTGTGATACACTGTGTATATATGTGTATGAATATATATAATTTATATACACTGTATGCACATACATATTCACACACAGCAGAGGGTTCTTGTTTTTTCACCAGTAAATCAAAGAAAAAAAAAAACATTGTCAAGGCCATCCAACCATTCTCTGCTCTTAATGGGTCAAGTGATTGAACATATATATAAACTTGCTTGATGCTGTCTATGTGTTAATTGCTTTGTCCTAGTCTTTGACTGTGTTGTCATCCTACTTAGTTAAATGTGCAGTCTCTGCAAGCCCATTTGAATCTTATTATTACTGTATAAGTTACATGCTTAACATTGAAGTCGGTCCAAAAGGTAATCTTGCAAGTCAAGACACAATCACTCTATATGATAAAGCAGCCTACTACATTATATATATATATATATATATATACACACACATATACTAGTTCTGCTGCATATAGGGCCAAAATTGTTTTTTTTTGGGCATTTCTTATCCCTAAAAAAAATTGGAATAAAAAGTGATCAAAAAGTTGCATGGATCCCAAAATGGTACCTATAAAAACTGCATTTCAGCCCACACTTTTTATTTTTTTCTCTGTCTTCCTCTTTGAAAACCTAGGTGTGTCTTAGTCCGAAAACAATATGGAATATATGTATATGCAATCTGTTAAAATGCATTATTTTAACATATTGGTGGGTCTTCTTCAAAGGTTTCATGATTGAACACTTCCTTATTAAACATTATTACCTTTCAAAATTAATACAATAACTTAAATGTTATGCAATGAGACAATTTTAACTCATTGGTGACATCTTCTCTGATTGGAGTTGTTTATTTTATGTTTTCTTCTTTACCTGGTTGAGATTGCCATGATTGCTTCTTCCACACATTACATGTGTCTGTAGAGTTTGCTGTTGTGACATCATTAAAGAGGTGCTCTCCTCTCACACATTGATGGTATATGGGTAGTTTAGACCATTGATGTACGATAGGTATGGATCCTACCTATGCGAACCACGCCTATCTGGAGAACGGGCCCAGTCAAGAAGGGAGAGTTGATCACACTTTTTCACTAATGCCCATTATTTTCTATGGGAGTTAACATATAAAAATGAAAAGTAGTGAGCAAGTGCAACCTACTCTTTGTTCTGGACTGCGATTTCTGAGGGCCTATTTCTGAGATAGGTGAGAACTATGCCTTTCACACATTTATGGCATATTCTACGGATCATGCCATCAATTTGTGAGATGGGAACAATTCTTTAACTTTTTGCTTTTCCAGCACCTTCTCCATTCTCTACAAAACGTTCCCTCCTATGTCATCTACATTCAGTGCTGTACCTGTTGCTGCCCCATTTCTATATACCTGCTGTACTTTAGAAATAAATGGTAGTGCCACGCAGATAGTGACTAGAGATAGGCGAATTTCTCAAAAATTCGATTCGCCGAATTTTCAGACCAAAATTTTTTCGACCCGAATTTATTCGCGGCTACTGATGAGCGATTGTGTCAACTATCGTTATCGAGTCGATAGTCGATATCGACAATTATCATGACGATAGTCGATAACCGATTATCGCCGATGACCATTAAAGTCTATGGGAGAGGAACAACACCTTCATTCTTACATCCAAACAGGGGTGGAGAAGCTGGAATTGACATCCACAAGAGTATACTGGATACGTGCTACATCTTAGGGAAGACAATTAGTCAACAAGAGTCACAGAAAAAAAGTCACAGACTATTCCCTATCCCTGTCCTGTACCACAGCTTGACCCTTAAACCTGCATGACCCACAAATTAAAAAGTGCCAGAAGGCAGTATTATTTGAACCCTCATTTTACTTGAACTGGACATCCACTATCCCTGTCCTGGACCGCAGCATGACCTTTAAACCTGTCTGACCCACAGATTAAAAAGTGCTGGAAAAAGGAGTCTTTGAACCACCATTTTAGTTGAACTGGACATTGACCATCCCTGTTCTGGACCGCAGCATGACCATCAAACCTGCATTACCCACAGATTTAAAAGTGCCGGAAGAATGTAGTCTTTGAAGCAGTATTTTACTGGACATTGACTATCCGTATCCTGTAATGCAGAATGAGCCAAAAACCTGCACAGGTGCCCTTATGGACCATCAGCAGAAATTTCTTACAATAAGAAAAAAACTATATTAAAAACAACTAGTTTTCCAAAACTGCTGAGGCTAGCGGTACTTGCCATTCTACTGGTGACATTGTTCCACCGTGACATTAGAATGTGAAGCAAACGAAACAGATGTCCCCAGTAGGTCAACGAGGCCTGTCTGAAAATCCTGCATTCTACTGTTAAGTGGGTTGAAGGAAATTACTGATCAAGGCAGGTGAGGCTGTAAACGTGGATCACGCAGGTTCAGCTAGCAGGGCTGGAGTTACAGTGGGTGTGCTGAGAGCCAGGGCTAGCGTCCGTCATCTATTAACACTGCAAAAATGCCCTTATGACGCAGCAACAAAAACAGTCGTGCTGAAGCAGAAGCGGAAGTGTGAGCTAAGACCTCAAGCCTTCCTCAGTACACAGTCAAGACCTGGGTAGCGCTTGAGAAATGTCTGCCTCTACGAGAGTGCTTGCCCCTCCGTATGAGTGCGGACCAATTGAGCTTCACTTGGAGATGCTGGTGGTTGACACTCCTGTTCCACCCAGGTGCCCTTTTTCTTGGCTTTTTTTTTCTCGTTTTACTCAACGTGCTGGACAAAATTGTCTCTGTTCTTTGTTCTCTATCCATGCTCCATACTCCATGTCCTCTGAATAACTTACATCTGTTCAAGTCTTCCTGTACCTCCCTTGTACAATTCAGAGGAATATTTGTACCAGCTATTTTGTACATGCAAGTTTCTTAGTAGTTTAATTCTAGAAAACACATTTTAAAAATAGGATGGAATCCCACCACGTCTTTGCTTCTCTTTTTTAAATTGTATTAAATGGGTTGTCTCACTTCAGGGATTGCCAGCTATGTTAAAGATCTTGCAAAAACAAGCCATTTTGCCATATGTGTCCATTAACAGTGTCCTACCTATTCCTGTTTTTGACAGCACCATGCCCCATAAAATTCAAAACATGACCTTTCAACCACTATTGACAATTGTGAAGAGCAAATGTCTGTTAGAAACCACATTTTTTATAATAGGACTTGTAGTATAGCTGTATTTCAAAGCAACATGCCCCCAAAAATTAAAAAAATGACCCTTTGGCCACGCTTGACAATTGTAGAGAACAAATGTCTGTTAGAAACCACATTTTTTAAAATAGAACCTGTAGTATAGCTGGATTTCACAGCAGCAGGACCCAAGAAATTATAAAAATGACTTCTCAGCCACTGCTAAATATTGTGAGGGAGAAATGCCACTTAGAAGCCACATTTCTGTTCCAAAGGACCTTGATTAAAGCTGTATCTCATAGCACCATGGCCCCAAAACCATTGACATTGCAAAAAATTTCAATGAAGCGAGTAAATGGAATATGTTTTTTCATGAAACCGTGTACAATTGGTGTCTTTTACAGTCTCCTCACCGCAAAACCAGCAAAATTACCTTTTGGGAACTGAGAATAAAAAATGCAGTAGGAAATGATCATTTTAAAAAACATTTTTTAAGAGGACCATTTCTTTTGGAAGCGGAATGTGAAGTAGACCAGCAACTAATTGGTGACCTCGGCAATTGGGGCCACAACATCATCAGAGATCCACGCCTGATTCATCTTGATGAAAGTCAAACGATCCACATTATCAGTGGAAAGCCGGATGCGTTTGTCTGTAATGACTCCTCCAGCTGTGCTGAAGGTCCGCTCGGATATGATGCTGGCTGCTGGGCAGGACAACACCTCTATGGCATGACAAGCAAGCTCGGTCCATTCATCCATTTTGGATACACAGAAGTCGATTGGGTCCGGAACATATCCAAAAACATCGGTGTTGAGACGCAGATAGTCGTGCACCATGATCTTAAGCCGGTCTCTGTGTGTTGTATGTGTGCCCTGCCTTACATACGTTGGTGAGGTGGTAAATAAGAATTGCCAGAGGTCACCCATTAGGCTTCTGCCACAATGCCTGCTGCTGCTACTTGGCACTCTCCTGCTGTCACGTTGCTGACGTTATTCCACCGTGACATTTGAAGAACGTGAAGCAGATGCAACAGATGTCTCCATTTGATCAATCAGCACGGTCTCCAATTCCTGCATTTTACTCTCTATTTGGGTGGGTGGAAGGAAAGTGCTGAGTTTCGATTTGTACCGGGGATCGAGGAGGGTGGCCACCCAGTAACTCTTGTTCATTTTGATCACCTTAACGCGAGGATCATGTTGGAGGAAATGGAGCATCCAAGCACTCATGTGATAGATGGAGCCTTGATTTCCCAAGCCTCTGGGTCGAGGGGCACTAGCAAACTGATCTTCCTCATCTTCCTCCTCTGCCTCAAATCCGTGCCAACCTCTTTCCAAGGCAGGGACATCGGTAACGTCAGTGTCCAGGAATACATCATCATCCTCCTCTGCTTCCTCCACCTCAGCTTCAACACAGCCCTGACTAGCCTCAGATGCTGTACCCTGAGAGCTGAGGCGCCGCCGTGCACCACTCCTGGACCTCGAACCACTGCCGACGGAGAGAAAGGCTCCGTGTCCGCATCTGTGTCCGTCTTCTCCTCCGTCGCTGGTGGGACCTGCTATTTCAGAGTGTCCAAAGAGCTCTTTCACCTGCATCCACTCACGGTGGCTCAACACCCTGAGGTCCGCACCGCTGCTTGTCAGGCCATGTGTCACTTTGTACTGCGTAATGGCATTGCGCTGCTGCCACAATCGCTGGAGCATGTGGAGGGTGGAATTCCAGCATGTTGCCACGTCAACAATGAGACGGTTGACAGGGAGGCCAAGCTGATGCTGTAACACAGCCAGCCGGGACGAAGCAGGGTGCGAACGGCGGAAGTGTGAGCTCAGACATCGAGTCTTCCTCAGCAGGCAGTCCAGACCTGGGTAGCGCTTTAGAAATTTCTGGACGACGAGGTTCATGACATATGCCAGGCAAGGGATGTGCTCCAGCCTACCGATCTTAAGAGCGACCAGGAGATTTCGACCGTTATCTCACATCACCTTGCCTGGCACAAGGTTCTTGTTACCCAGCCACTGCTCGGTCTCGTTGCAAAGAGCCGTCCACAACTCCTGACCTGTGTGTTGACGGTCTCCGAGACAGATTAATTTCAAAATAGCTTGGTTTCTCTGGGCACATGATGTCCCCAGAGGACCTGGGGGAAAGAACCCTGCAACATCCGTGCGGTTTTGAAGAGTGTGCGCCGAGCGTGAGAGCCACCGCCATCACCAGAGACATCCACCCAGCTCACCCAGTGAGCTGTCACAGAGATGTAGCGGCCTTGGCCGTGCTTACTAGTCCATGTATCGGTGGTCAGATGGACTTTGCCGGACACAGATGCAGACAATGCGCTTGAAATTTTAGATGACACGTGGCTGACCAGGTGCTCAGCATCTGGTATTGGGGGCAGGCAAGGGCCATGATGGGGCAGGACCCATCTGTGTCCACCAGACGGAAAGGCAAAATTCCCAACATTCAGGCTTTTGGCATTGGGATGGTTTGGGTTAAAGTGTTTCTTCTGCTCCCAAACCTGGTAGACAGAAGGCTGGCTGCTAGACTGGCCGCTGTACGGCGTGCAGGTCAAACTGGTGGAAGGAGAAGGGGTAGGATGGGTCTCTGGCGCTGGTGGTGGTTCTTGGGCAACGGCGGAGGCTGATCCTTGCTCATGACGCTGAGAGACAGGGGCAGCTGAGGAACGCTTGGTCGTGGCGGAGGAGGTGGAGACAGAGGGTGTGACACTGGTTGGAAGCTGGGGATCGGTGTGGCATTTTTTGGCCAAGGGTTCCCTCCATTTCAACTCATGCATTCGCTGCATGTGACTAGACATGTTGGTGGTGGTTTAACACCTAAGATTCTTCCCTCTACTAATGCGTTTACGGCAAAGGCGGCATATGACATCGCTGGGTGAATCAGAGGCTTGATCGAAAAAGGCCCATGCTTGAGAGGTCCTGGACCTTTTCGACGGCGATTAGCGAGGAGCGGTGTTTCCGCTGATCATGACTGGCGGAATAATCTCAGCGGACTTGTGCTACCGCCCTCTCCCTTTTTGAGGCGGGACCCGTACTGACACTACCCCATCGTCTTCCTTAGTTGGCATGGCCCAGGAGCAGATGAGGGGCTCTCACCTGTCCTCAACCCACCTTTGTCCCGTTCGCTTCCCACAGCCAGAGAACTACTGTGTGCTGTGGCCTCTGCGCCACTATACAGTGAGGACGAAGTATTTGAGGACAGTGGGCAGCAAAGACATGGGGAAGACATCCACTGATTCTTGCAGAAGCGGGCAAGTAGTGATGAGGAGAGTGGCATGGGGGGTTATGTTGCGAGTGGTCAGGCTTTGTACAGCGACACTGTTGAGGAGGACGGCGGTGACAGGCAAACACTAATGGATGTAGCCGATCGCACTTGGGAGCTAGGTGAAGCAATCAAGGCTGGGACAACGTATTCTGGTGCCCTAGTTAAACAAGGCATAAAGTGCCCCCCAAATGGAAAATTCAGCCCTCTCCATACTTCCTTGCGCCCCTTTTTCTGCCTGGGATGAAGTGGCGCCCTATGCGGTCGCCTACCTTCACCCACCCATCATCTCGGTCCTGGAAGCAAGGGCTTCTTCATTATCATTGGGAGAAGAGAGAGGCAGCTTGCGTGTCAGCCAGTGGCGCAGCCCGCAAATCGGTAGTGTGTCCAGGAGTCAGCAGGGTGGCAGCAGTGCGAGGCTGGGAGCCAAACAGCCACGATTTAGACCACCCACTTTGCAGGTCCCAGAAAGTAGTGGCACAGGGACTCACCAGGGCAGCGGAAGCAACAGTCAGTCAGTGTGGAGCAATGGTGGTAAAATCACCTACGCAGTGGTTTGACAGTTTTTTGACGAGACACCACAGGAGGCGAACATGGCTATATGTAGAATCTGTGGGCAGAAAGTAAAGCGTGACCAGGGACCTAACATTGGCACCACAGCCATGCTTTAACATCATGCAGTGTCACCATACAGTGGCCTGGGAGAAACATGTCTCAGATGTGGTGGCCCATCCTGTCGCAACAGCAGCAGCACTCAGTGGCACGCCTCCCATTTCCGGCAGTCAAAGCTTCACCACCTCTGCCGAAGACAACTTCCTGTCTTTTACATCATCTACCGGCCCAGATACTTCTGCTCCTCGGCACTCATGGTGCCAGCAGTCGTTCACCGAGACAATTGCCAAGAGACAGCAGTATTCGTCTAGCCTTCCCTAAGTGCAGAAGCGGACCGTGCTCCTGTCCAAGTTGGTGGTACTGCAGTCCCTCCCTTTTCAAGTGCTGGACTCTGCACCATTCTGAGAACTGGCCAGGAAATTTGCATGCACTTCAGCCATTCCTACACCACCAAGCACACCCTTCTTGAGCTAAACCGAACAGAGAAACTATAAACAGAGAAAAACAGAAATTTATGAACAGGGAGAAATTGATTAACAGGGAGATATTGACTAATAGGGAGAAATATATGAACAGGGAGAAATCGATGAACGGGGGAAATTGATGAACAGGGATACAGTAAATACATGAACAGCCAAAACAACTACAGGTATAACACCTAGAATAACGATAATAATATTTAATTGGGGGGGG
>JAODAL010015204.1:0-84727 GCA_025379985.1 Phyllomedusa bahiana
AGCGGGGATAGGAATGGTCGGGTGACTTTTTTTCTGTGATTTTATACCCTAAGGTGTTCCCTAAGTTTGAAAGCATTTCCCAAATTTGATGTTGTGGATTTTTAATTTCGCTTCTCCACCCTTTTTTTTTGGGGTTTTAAAAAATAAAGGTGTTGTTGCTCCCTTTGACTTTAAGGGTTTTCGTCTTAATCGATGCCCCACTATCGAAAAACCTTATCGATGGGCGGTCCCTTCCCGACTATCGACTATCGAATTTTTCGATTCGATAGCCAACGAAATGCTCAACATATGTTGCAAATGTTTAAAAACCCCTCGAGGGTTAAGGGGTAAATTGTGACCTAACCTTGAGGAAATGAGAGGGGGGGGGCCCCTCACTGCCGTTCACGGGTGTTAAATGGGGGCCATACCAGCCCGGAAATCCGTTGTTGGGTTTTTGGTCTTATTTGGGGCGGGAAAATTTCACCCCTTTCTGGCCGGGGAAATCGACAGGATTTTTGGGGCTTTTTTACTGGTTTTAAATTTTGGGTTGCATTTGGCCATGTTTTTGAGAGTTTACTGCGTTTTAATGAGTAAAATTGCGCCCAAATTCTTTTCTTAACCCCCACAGTTCTATAGAAAATTTTTTTGGTTTAGCCTTTCTCCCCGCTCGTACAATACGTCTTTTTTGTAGTCGGGGGGAAGATAATTGAATGTAATTTATTCTTGGCATTAAGGCAAGTAAGGGACGGTTATGGGCCAGCGGGCTCCCGGCCCCCGCGCCGCGGGAGTTTCGGCGTTTGCCGAAAGGGCTCCCGAACCCCGGGAAAATTGCGGAAGTTTTCATACATGTGGCTTGCCCGGGGGTTCCCCACTCCGCGGTCCCTCCCAGGGAAACCGGACGGGGTGACCACATTCCTTTTTCCCCAGCCGCTGCTGAAAAACCCCCTGGTGTCCGGGGCTTTTGGAAAGCACCTGTCCTGGTCCTGCCATTTACCTGCAGAAATTCCCTTGGCAGGAAAGGGGGTTCCGTTATTCCTCGCTCCCTTCCTCAGTCCCTTGGTGTTGGGGGGGAAGTTACCGTGAATATTGGTGCACCTGCTCCTCGTTTTCCACTCCGGTCACTCAAAGTTTTTTTTTTGGTGCTGCCTATGAATTTCCCTTCCCTTTGGGTGGTTTCCCGGCTCCCCCCAAGGAACTTAAATCCACCCTTCTCTGCTAGGGGAAGTTCCCCTGCCTTTTCTTGTCTAGAGAAGCCCCCTTACGTTTTCATCCATCGAGGGGGAGATCCTGAAGGGCCAGTAAAGTTCTGAAAACCCTGCCTGTGTCCTTAAAGGTTTTGGAAGTTCCCCCCCCGGGGAAAAAACCTTCCTTTTGGGGGCCCCCTGCCGAGTTCGGTTGCTCCATTTCCTGTTTGGGGGTTTGGGGGTTCAGTTTCACAGCCCTTTTTTGGGAAATGGAAGACACCCCCAAAGTTGCCCCAAGGGGAAAACATTGCCCCATTCTCGCTCCCTCGACCCGGGCCATCTGGAGCAGCCCTGCCCTCCTTTTCTCGGGCCCTTTTGTTTGTTGTGTGGGGGAAAAGATCGGCGTTTGCAAAAAGGACCTCTGGTTGCAAGGGACACCCCCTAAACCCACCCACCCCACCCTTTTCCCTACTTTTTTTTGCTTCTTCTCCCCGGGCCCAAAGAATTTTTGGGGAAACCCTCTGGACACCCCCTTGAAGACAGTTCCTGTGATACCGAGGAGGAGGGGAAAATTCCCCGGTTTTTTTTGGGGTCCCCAGCTACCCCAAGAGGGGGGGTTTACTGAAAAGGGTTTCACGCCCCCGGCCCCTGCCATGGCCCGGGGACTGTGTGCCCGTCTCCTGTTTTCCGGCGACCCTGTGAAATCCCTGGCTCTTGGCCGCCCCGTCCGGGCTCCTCCCCAGTCCTGAAAAGCCCCCCTGCTGGCATTTTGGGTTTCCCCTTTAAATTCCTCCAGCCCCCCGGCGCCTGTGGCACAGGTGCCCCCTTTTAGGGCACGGCCGCGGCATTGCATCACTTTTTAAAGAGTAGTTTCCTTTGGGCCCTCCCAAAAGAAAACTGAACCTTTGGCTTTTAAGGAACTTCCCCCCCTAAGCTCAGGTCAGTTCTTTGTTTTTTGTTCCAGCAAAAAGGGGTTTGGGGCCCCCTTGGTGTGTTACTGCTGCAGACTCTTTTTAATTTTTAAACCCTAAAACATTTGGCCGCTGCACCAGCTTGCCATATCCCTTTTTGCCATACTCAGTTCTGCTTCCATCCTGGACTGTGCCAGCCATTAAACCTGCTAAAACTGGACTATGCTACGCCCATGGCAACATCTGCAGTGCCTGTCTCGGGCCTCCAGCAATTGTTACCCGGACCTGCATTTGGCTCCCCACCGTTGGGGTTTAACCATCTGCGCCCCAAGGGGGGCCCCAGAGGTTTCCGCCCAAACCTGCACTTTTCCCAAAGCCCCGGGTTGGAATCGTTAATGGTTCAAACTCTCAAAACTCTCAAAACAAATTTTTGGGTTTCTGGAACAGAAAATTTCCCAATTTCCCAAATTTTGCAGGGGAAAAGGGAACTGTTGAAAGTTTCTTTCTGGGGAAACCCTTTGGAAAAAATGTTTTTTGAGTCCAAAAGGCTTTGTTTCCCCCTTATGATCTAGGATTTATACTACAAAAAAATTACCAGATGGTAGGGGAGCCCCTGTTTTTATACACTCCCCTTTACTGGAAGCCCCTGAAAAGTGTGCCGATGTAGAAAGGGTTGGGGAAACTTGGGCCCACATGTTTTAAAAACGGGTTCTAGGTCTAAAATTCACTTTGTTGCCCAAATGGAAACCAATCAGAGGCCCCTCTTTTTTTTCCAAAAGCAGTAAAGAAATGAGAGGGGCGCTTGTTTGGGTTTGGCAAAGGACAACAAAGTGAGTTTTAGCCCTAGACAGTTTTCATACATGGGGGCCCCTATGACTTTTTGGTGGAAGTGTCCGGTTCTGCAAACTTTTTCCTGGAAACGGGGGAAAATGGGGTTGTTCATTTCTCCAGGTCTGAAGTTGTAAAATGACCCGGTATACTTCCCCTTTTTGCTACCCCTATCCCTCCCAAATCTCTCTTTTAGTTTAATTTATATTTTTTAAATGATAATAGGGCTAAGACAGTTACCCCGGGGACTATGGCGTTAACAAATTTGCCCCTTTTTAAATTTCGTTTGGTTTGGGGAAATTTTAAAAAGTTTCAAAGGAGGGAGGAATGGGAGAAAGGGAAACTCTATGAAAAGGGACTGGGAAAGCCCATATGCAGACCGGGGAGCGAGGGGGTTTTACATTCTTTAAATCAGTCTTTTAGACCCACTTTAATTTAGTGTGACGGGACCTTTTACTCCACAATTTTTTTATTTGTTGCTACCCTCCTTGCGTGAGGCTCGGGTTTTCAAATTGGCTGCCCAAACTACTGCTTTCAGCTTTGTTTTTACCAATGATACTCCCAAATTTTTTTTGCCCTTTTCACTTGGGGGGTGTATCACTTTTGTATTACTTTTGGGAAAAAATTTGGGACGACACTAAGTCTTGTTTTTCCTCGTCTAGGGTTTGCCCAAAACCAAGGCTAAAAACCTCATTATATGCACTTGTTAATTTTGATAAATTTCCCTTTTAAAATTCTACTTTACTTTCTTTTGATGAGCAACCCCCGCTGTGAAAAACTTCCCGTTTTTAAAACTTAGAGATTTTAATTTTGTCTAATTCTTTCTTTTGATCATCATCACTTCCATATTTTAGGGCTAATTAATGTGATTTTATGTCTGAAAAATCTTTATAAATAAATATAAAGGGATTACTTCTTTTATTTGCTTTTTTTTCCCAATTGCTGTACAAATTTTTTCAATAAAATCTTCAATTTGAAAAAAAATGTTTTCTGTTTAAGTGAACAAAATCGCGTTTTAAAAAAATGGGTGAGGTTAACCCCTGGATTTGATTTGGGAAAAAGTTTAAAGCAGGTAAGGTTTCTGACATCTTTCAAAAGGCATATGTTACGTCAGTGGAGGTGAAATGGACCCTGACTGGCCCACCAGCCCCCCTGTCCCTGCTACTGGCTGCTGGCCCCCAGAAAGGGGAAAACCCCAAAATGGACGACAGCCCATTTACTGCTAAGGCAGGGCCGTCAGGAAAGAACAAAAATGTTTAAAAGTAGGGTTTAGTAACGGTTTTGGGAACGTAGAAGGGCCCAAAAAAAGTAAGCCAAGTGGATGGTCAGAAAAAAACGGGGTCCAAAAACGGGCAGAAGGCCCGTACAAAACGGGGTAATAAGGGGCGGTCAAGAAACGAGCCCAGGGGCAGAAAAACAGGAGGACAACAATAAAACTGATAGCAGGGGAAAACAAGGGAAAACCTTTGACGGCAAAGCCCCGGAGGAAATAAGGAGGTTTAAAAGGTTTTTGCCGGAAAGCTTTCCCCCGCAGCTGATTGGGGGCGGCGTCCGAAACCCTCCCCATTGGGGCCCGAGAGGGGGCACACCCTCTGTTGAGAGAGGCTGAGAGCTGTAATCCGGGCTGGAGCAGCACATTTCCCAGGGTTGTGGTCCCCCGGCCAGGGCCTATTAAAACCCCCCCCGGTCGTTGCACTAAAGGTTTGGAAGGTTTCCCCCATGGGGGTATCCCGGGCAGATATATCCCTTGGTATCTCACTTTTTTTTAAAAAATTGTATTATATCTTTTCATGGGGCAACCTGAGGGTTGGGCACTTTTTATACAATGTTTAAAATAGTCAGTGCACAGTTGTATCCCGTGTAAATTTGATTTTGCCCCCAAAAAAAACTCCCCCCACAAACCCTCAATGTTTTTAAACTGCAGGCCCCCAAAAAATGGTACACCTAAGTTTAAACAAAAGTAAGTTACCCCCAATTTAAAAAAACAAATTGTACCCAATTTGCCCTTTTTCCTTTCCCTGGTGTCATGTGACTAATTTTTGTTTTTAAGGCTCAGGTTTGAATGGGTAGTTGGTTTGTTACATTGGCATTATGACACTCACACCCCCTTTCATAATGGGGCATGGAAATTTCAAAAATGGCACTTTTGGGAAACCTGTCTGAGGATCTGAAGAAAAGAATTGTTGGTCTACATTAAAATAGCTGAAAGGGTTTTAAAAAGATTGTTCACCCTGAAACTGAAATGCAGATGGGGCCAAGACCCCACCGTGGGTTTAACAAAAACCGGGCCCACTCAGGGAAAGGGCCCCACCCTGGAAACCAAAACTTTATATCCCGAGATGAGTGTTTCCAGCATTGCTACAGACATTCCAAGGGTGAGGGGGTCAGCTTGTCAGTGCTCAGACCCTTTTTCCGCCACTGTCATAAAATGGGCTGCCCTGGCCTTTTCATCCAGAAAAGGGGCCTTTTTCTAAAGTAATGCAAAAAAAAACCCTGCAGTTTGCAGAAGGGCAAGAGCCTTTAAACACATCAAATTCTGAAATATGTCTTTTGGTCTGATGAGACCCGGGAAAACAATTTTTGTTCAGTTTGGGGTAAAGCGTATGGGGGCACAAAAGCTGAGAACTACAAAGAATTTTAAGGGGGTATTTTTTCCCCATAAATCAAGCACGTGGTTTGCTGTCATGGGTTTTTGCTGCATGATTGCTGATTGCTGTGGGGACGTTTCAGATTATTGAGGGAAAATAGAAATTTAAATTTTTTAAAAAAAGTGGAATTCAATTTTGGGAAATTTTAGGAAAAAATTTTGGGTTTAGGATGGGGACGGAGACACAGGAGGGCCGGGGGGGGGAGGCCCCCCGATGACCCCGGGATGCCGCACGGGCACGGGGGTTTCGGGGGGGGGGGGGGGTGGGCTCCAGTAAAGGGGGGGGGTTTGGGGTATAAAAGCCCCTTTCCCCCCGTATGCAGGGGCAGACGCGCCCCGGGGGCAGAAGGGGTTAGGGGGTTTTTCCCGGTTCGCTGTTCCCTTTCATTATGGGCGGGCGTGGAGACTTAAAAAAGGGGGGAGCTGCGGGCCCCGGTTTGGGGTCCCGCGGCCGCGGTGGTATAGCAGAAGGTTATTGCTGCTTTTGGGGGGCGGTTTCAGCGCCAACAGGGAAAACCGGAGCGGGGAGAGGGGGCTCGCAGGGGCAGCCCCCCGCCATTTTCCCCCCCGCCCTGACCCAGGGTTCCCAGGGCGCGGCAACGCATGGGATCTGGTAGGGACCCTTTCGCACGGTCCCCCCGAAATGAGGAGGTCCGGGCCCGGGGGTTGGGGGGCTGGGAGGAATCTGCTTGCGCGTGCGCGCCCTACGGAGGGCAGCAGGCCCAAACTCCACTATTTTAAGAGGGGGCCCGCTGTGCCTTGGTATTGTCCAAAACCATCCCAAAGCTGCGGCAGCCCCGGGGCCCCGGGGGAAGGGCCAAAAAATAGGGGGGTGTGGGGGAACTTGAGGGGGAAAAGGTTGGGGGGCAACGGCCCCGGTCTTTTCGCCGGGGGGGCGGTCTGGGGCTGACGGGGAGATGGGCTTGGGCCCTTTGGGGCGTCGCCCCGGGGAATTTTTCTTCGGTCCCCGGGAAAATCGCAGTGGGCGAGTCGTGTCTGCGCCAGGCCCTTCCTTTTGCTGGGGGCGATCACGGTCTTTTTCGATGTTTTTGGCCCGCGCCGGGCCCTCGGGGGGGTGTGGAGCGGGTGGATGTTTGGGGGCGGCATTTGGGATTTTTTCGGGGGGATGGCGGGTGGGGGGGTCACGAAACCCCCGAGCTTGGTGAGGTTTTACTTCATGTCTTTTTTCCCTTTCCCCCCTATCTTGCTTCTCCCGGGCCCCCCCGGTGGGTAGTCAGTCTCCCGGGGTGGGGGGCCAAGTAGGGGTTTGGGGGGGGGTAGGAGCAATGCGGGGGTTGATAGGGGGTTTGCAGGATTGCTAGGCCCGTGGGGATCTAGGGATGGGGGGGGGGTGGGGCACGGGGGCAGGGGCATGGTTTTTATTTCATTGCCCAGGCAGGAGGGCCCAGGGGGGCGGTTTCTTTTGGGAGGGACATCGGGGCGAGGGACGGCCTTAGCGGTGCCCGGGCTGAGAAGGAGGTGTTTAGAAGGGGTGAGGTTGGAAAGACAAGGGGTGGGAGGGGTTTATGTGTGCTTTGAGGGGCCCTTGGGGGGCGCTTTAAAAAGGAAGTAAAAAAAAAAATCCTTTGGGAAAAGGGCGGGTTTCGTCGAGATTTTTTTACTTTCCCGTTTTGGAAAAAAATTTAACCCTTTATAAAAGGGAAAACAGGTGAGAGTAAAAAGGGGGGAGGAGGAAAAGCGGAGGTTTGGGGGTTGATACCGGGAGACTTTCGGCAATTGGGTGCAAGCTTTTTCGATTCTTGCCAGTGTTTAGGGGGAAAAATCGCTGGACCAAATTTTTCCGTGCTTTTTCTTTTATATGGATTGTATCCCGCAAGGGCAGGAGGGTGTATGGGGGCCGGCTTGGCTCCCTAAGATGAGCAATTTAAAGGGGCGTAAGGCGGTGGGGCCTTTGATCCGTTGGGAAACTAAGGGGCATTAGCCTTTGGTAAGGGGATGGGTCCCCACGGTATGGGAAGTCCTTTCATGGGGAGGCCGGGGGGTCCCGGGCCCGGGGAGGGAGTTGCGAAGTTCCTCTGCAGGGGGTGGACAGAAAGTGGGCTTGTGTTAGTAGTTTAATGACGGTCAATGGGAAATTTGGAGCGGGGGGAAAATTTAAAAAACCTCTGCTCCCGGGTGCAACGCTGGATCCCCAAGGGTTCCCCAAATGCTCCCCTAGGAGTAGGGGGGGAAAGGGTGGGTGCCACTCCAAAAGGGGGGGGGACTCGGTGAGATTGGGGAAAAAATGGCCCGGGGTTTCCCCGGCCGGTTCCCGGGTCGGGTGGGGGCGGTGGGTTTTTGGGAAAAAAGGGGTTTTTGGGACGGTTTTTTTATATTCCGGCCCCCCGCCCATGGGGGGTTTATTTTCTTTGAGGAATCTGGGGTCTGCTTTGCAGCATAAGGAGATGGTCTCAAAAAAATTGGAGCAGGAGGTCTGTCTGGGGCGGATGTCGGGTCCGTTTCTGGTGCCTCCGTTGCGGGATTTGGTGGTTTCCCCTTTGGGGGTGGTGCCAAAGAAGGAGCCGAACAAATTCAGGCTAATTCATCATTTGTCATTTCCGAGAGGCTCCTCGGTTAATGACGGCATTGACAACGAATTGTGTTCAGTGGAGTACACGTTCTTTGATGCTGCGGCGGGTTGGGTGCGTCATTAAGGCCCTGCCGGCGAAGACCGGTATTGAGGCCGCTTTTCGGTTGTTGCCGATTCATCCGGAGAGTTTGCGGCTGTTGGGATGTTTTGGGGATGGGGGTTATTTTGTGGATCGTTGTTTGCCAATGGGCTGTTCCATTTCTTGTGCCTACTTTGAGGCTTTTTGTTCCTTTCTGGAATGGTTAGTGATTGACGTGGCGGGAGTTCCCTCTGTGATTCATTACTTGGACGATTTCCTGTTTATTGGCCCGGATTGTTCTAATGTTTGCGCTATGTTGCTGCAGACGGTTCAGAGGGTTGTCAAGGAGTTTGGGGTTCCGCTGGCGGCTGAAAAAACGGAAGATCCGACTAACCCTACGTGTTTGAGTTTTTTGGGAATTAGTATTGATAGTGTCAGGATGGAATGCAAGTTGCCGGAGGAAAAGTTAATGGCCCTGCGCGCGGAGGTGCGCAGAGCGGTGCTGCTCCGAAAAATGTCTTTGCCGGATTTACAATCCCTGCTGGGAAAACTGAACTTTGCTTGTCGGATTATGCCGATGGGAAGAGTGTTTTGCCGTCGGCTAGCAAGCGCGACGTCGGGAGCGCGGTCTCCTCATCATTTCATCCGGTTACGGAAGGAACTGAAGGAGGACCTGTTGGTTTGGGATGAGTTTTTGGGGCGCTACAATGGGAGGTCTCTGGTCATTGAGAAGGCTGTTTCCAATGTGGAGGTTGAAATCTTTACCGATGCAGCTGGGAGTTCCGGGTTCGGCGCCTATTCCCAAGGTCAGTGGTGTGCAGGTTCGTGGCCGGCTAGTTGGGTGGAAGAGGGGTTGGAGCGGAACAGCTTTATTGGAGCTGTTCCCAATTGTGGTGGCTGTGGAGATTTGGGGTGAGTGGATTAGGAACAAGAAGGTGCGCTTATTTTGCGACAATTTGGGGGTAGTTCAGGCAATCAACAAATTGTCGTCATCTTCGCCGCCAGTTGTTAGACTTTTGCGGTGGTTGGTTTTGCAGTGCTTATCCTTGAATGCGTGGGTGGTGGCAGAACATGTTCCTGGGGTAGATAACTCCATTGCGAATTCCATGTCTCATTTCCAGTGGGATCGATTCCGGGATCTGGCACCGGATGGGGCAACTTCGGGGTTGGCCTGCCCGCCCCATTTATGGGACACAGTCATCGTGAAGCAGCAGGATTGATACGGGCATCTCTTTCAGAGAGTACCTGGTCATCATACGAAAGGTCTTGCTGTCTGTGGACGGTGTGGTTGGAAGGGTTGGACGGTGCGGTGAAGGAAGATTTGTGGCCGTGGGCTGTGGCCTGTTTTTTAGGGCATGTGTCTGTCGAAGGGTGGTCGGTGTCTCGGGTTAATCGTTTTCTGTCGGGGTTGGCGTTTCGGCTGTAGTCGAGGGGGTGCAGAGACTGTACGAAGTCCTTTGTAGTTCGGCAGGCGGTAAAAGGTTTTCGGAGGGGTAAGAGTGTGCGGGATGGTAGGTGCCCAGTGGACTTCAGCTGTTGGAAAGGTTGGGGGGTATTTTGGCGCAGGTTTGTGCGGATGAGGGTGAGCAAAGGCTCCTACGGTTGGCTTTTTCTTGGGCCTTTTTTGGGGCCCTAAGAATTGGTGAGCTGGTTTCCCCAAGTAAGGTTTGGGGGGGCGGACTGTTGTGGGAGGATATGGAGGATTTTGGTGACAGGGTTCGTTTTCGGCTACGGAGGTCAAAACAGATGTCTTGGGCAAGGGTCGAGTTGTGGTGCTGGGCAAGGTGGCAAGTTCCTCAATGTGCCCGGTACGTTGTTTTCGCCTATACAGTGCAGAGTTTTCAACCCGGACGGGCTCGTTGCTCCGCCATGCGGGCGGCGATTTTCTGTCGCGATTCCAGTCCACGGCGGTCTTCCGGCGTTGCCTTGGGTCTATTGGTTTGGATCCGGGTCGGTATGCGCCGCACTCCTTCCGGATTGGGGCGGCGACTGAGGCTGCTGGGCTTGGTTTGCCGCCCGCGGTGGTTAAGCGGATTGGGAGGTGGGAGTCTGAGCATTTTAGGTTGTATATTAGACCTCATTTGCTGGTGGAGTAAGGTGGTGAGCGGGGACATGGGGGGTGTTGGATGTGAGGTTGCATGCGCATGTGTTCTTCCATGGTTTTATGTTTATTTGCAGCCCAGCGGGCACCCTGTTTGATTTGGATCGTCGGCCAATCCTTCGTGTTTTGGGGAGCAGCGAGTGCTGATCTGCGGACGAGTGGACGTCAGTTAGGAGTACCTCGCGAACGGGCGATGATTCGGTGGCTCGGCACGCCTGGTAGGCGGTGAAGGAGCTTGCTCCATGAGGTGCATCGTTTTGCGGTGTGGGACAGGGTGCCGGACGTGTTGGTGCTTCACCTGGGTGGTAATGACCTAGGAGATCGTCCGCTTAGGGAGCTTATCTAGGAAATCAGGCATGATATGTTGAGGCTGTGGGCGTTGTTCCCGGGGATTATTTTGGTTTGGTCGGAGGTGGTCCTGCGCAAGACGTGGCGCAGGGCCTTGTCAGTGGAGCGACTTAATAAGGCCAGAATTAAGCTGAACCGGAATATATCGGGTTTTGTGGCTCGTAATGGAGGACTTTTTGTTCATCACCGGGAACTGGAGTCCGGAGAGAGGGATTTTTGGTGGGCAGATGGGGTACATCTGAATGCTGTCGGATTGGACCTGTGGGTCCTTGGGCTCCAGGAAGGAGTGGAGCGCGCTTTGGGGCTGTGGGAGGCGGTGCATGTGTAAGGTGCTTGCTGTGGCGGTTGGTGGTCCATGGACCCAGTTGGTGGTGGGGGAGTCATAGGTGGTTATGGCTCCCCAAAATAATCACATGATGGAACATGTGGTTGGTCTGGCGAAGGTGGGGCTCTTCGGGTGGGAACCCTGAGAGCCAGGTGTTGGATTGGCCACCTGGGGTGGCCGATTTGGTGCCCTCGAGCCGGGGGGGGCTGGGGGGAAGTTTTTTTGAAGGGGAGGAATGGGGTCGCAACCCGTGGGCGGGGCTCCAAGGGACCACCCCAATTTGAGGGGGGTGTTATTATATTGCATATGTTATCAAATTAAGGTTTTTTGTATGTTTTTTTATTGTTTGTTAAAAAAGGCTGCTGTGGCCATTTAACCCAAATTTGGGGTGTTTGATTCGTTTGGGGAATAAGGAAAGAGGTGGGAAAAGGGGGGGGGAGGGGGGTAAGGAAAAAGCGGGTTTCGCCTAATCGGCATGCTAGGGGTCAAGGACGGGGCCAGATTTGGGGGCCGGGTTTGGGGGGCCCCCGCATGACCCGAGCCGCAGGGGCGGGGGTTTTTGGGGAGGGCGTGGCTTGTACGGGGGTTGGGCTATAAAAGCCTTCCCCACTATGCGGGGAGAAAGGCGCCAGGGAGCAGAAGGGGGTCCTACCCCCCTCCCATTAGGTAGGTTTGGAAAGGGGAAATAAGGGTTTTGGGTTGGGGCCCTTGGGGGGAGGAGGATTTTTCCGGTAGCCGTTCGGTTGGGGGGGCCTTGGAGCCAGTTGGCGGTGGGGGGTCATAGGTGGTTTTTTTGCTCCCCCAAAAAACAAATTTTAAAAAACATGGTGGTTGGTCTGGCGAAGGTGGGCTCTTTAGCGGAACCCTGAAGCCAGGGGTTGGTCCCACCTGGGGTGCCGATTTGGGGCCCTCAGCCGGGGGGGGGGGGCTGGGGTAAGTTTTTTGAGAGGGGGAAGGTGGTCGCCAGACCGTGGGGGGGCTCCCAAAGGGCCCCAGCCCCAATTGAGGTGGGTTATTTTATTGCATATTTTTGAAATTAAGTTTTTTTATTTTTGTATTGTTTTTTAATAGAAGGGTGTGGGCCATTTAATCCAACTCTGGTGTTAGTATTCTTTGGGAAAAAGGAATAGAGGTGGGAAAAGGGGGGGACTGGGTAAGGGGAAAAGGAGTGTTACGCCATAATCCATGCTATGGGCTTGCACAAAGCCAAGTTTTGGGTGATTTGCGGGAACAAACATGTTTTTTATTGGTAAAATGGCCCAAACACTTTGGCCCATAAACATGAGGCAGAGAACCGGGGAGGATGAAAAAAACCCCCTCAATGACAGGGTGAGACATGAACCCAAATCAGCGACCAGGGGGTTCTGTGCGTCCCCGCCCTATAAATTTTGGCAGCCATCTTAAATTTCCTCCACTTCTCACGGGTTTTGCCCTTGGCATAAGTATCAAGGGGGCTGCTGGCTGCTCGGGCTATTCAAATTTTTTAATAAAAAAAAACTTTTTATCAGCGTTTGGGGGGGGAAAAGACCACCAAATCGTTTCGGGTCCCCCCACCTCCCCCTCAACCAGCGTTCTGTATCTCTGCTCCATAGAAGTTGTTCTAAAAGAAATGTTTTTAATCAGAGACGGGGGAAAAAATTTTTTTCAAAGTGGAAAAAGGTTGGCACACATTTAACGCTACCACCCTTTACCCTTTTTTTTTAATTTTGGGGTTTCCCTCCCAAATTTCCCAAAATTGGGTTTTAATTCTGCCCCACATAGGGCCTAAAATTTCATCTGTTTTTTCTTTTAGGGTGTTTAATACCCAAGGGGTTTTAATTAACCCCGGGTTTTTTAGTGGGTTTAAATTTTGGAGGGGAAATACAGGGTGGCGTTTTTAAATTTCCCCCAAATATAGGGCCCCCCCCCAAAATTTTTCACCCGGGTTTTTTTTTCTTTAGGCTATTTTTTTACCCAAGGGGTTTAAAATTTCTCCTCTTTTTTTGGGGGTTTAAAATTTGGATGAAATACAGGGTGTCGTTTTTCTGCCACATAAATACCGGGAAATCCATAAACCCTTCAGCCGGTGGGGGTTTTTTAAATCTTGGCCAAGGGGTTAATTTACCCCTTTTTGTGGGGGTTTTTTTGGTGTCAAACCCAGGGGTTTGTATATTTAAACCCTACATACATCTCAAATCCATTCTTTTGGGTTATTTGTATTTTGGCAAAAAAGGACTTTTTTTTCTTTATTTTTTTTGGTTTTAATTTTTTAAAATTCTGTTTCCCTTTAGAGCCCCCCCCCCCCAAAAGAGTGGAGGGGGAGTCATCAGTAATTTTGGGCATTGACGCCAGTTTTTTTGCCTTTCCCTATGATCTTTCAGTGTTCCGTTTTCAGTTGGCCCAATAATCCATCATTGCAAAAAGCCAAAAAAAAAACGGGATTAAACCCCGAAAATAAAAAAATTTGAAAAAATTTGCATGTTTTCCCTTTTGTTTTGTATCCACCCCACAGTTTTAAAAAAAGGGAAAAAAACCCAAAAATTTTAAAGGGGTAATGAAAAGAGTGGGGGAGGGGGGAAAACAGCATTGGGAAAACCAAAATTTGGTGGGACTGAGAGAGTGTCCAGTTGGAAAGCAGCTTTAGGAGATTTGATTGGTGAGGGACAGCACATCAAAAGGGCCCTAAAACAATGGCCCAATGAAGATGGGGGGGGGGGTGGCAATACCATTCCCGGGTAAAGAGGGTTTGGGGGGTAGAAAAGCACTGGCAGCGGGATGTGGGGAAATTTGGGGGTGGGTGGGCCGCATCAAATAGTAGCAAAGGGAAAGGTAGCCAAAAGAATCCAGGGTTCGGGGTTCTGCTCCGGGGTTCTGCTGATTGGGGGGTCCCCAAAAATCACTGGGAGGGGAAAAAAGGGGCTGCTCATAAAACCAAACCCCGGGCTCAGGTTACTGCTGATGGAGTTTGGTAGGGCTTTTTTAACCCTTTAAAATTTTTGAAACGACCAACTATAGAAATTTAAAAAAAAAAAATTTTTTTTGATAGCCCTTTAAACAAGCATAAAATTAAAATTAGCTTACTTTATTCCTTTTGGGTTTTGGGTCCACTAGGGCTTAGCTCAAATGTCCAAAATTTCCCTTTAAAAATGTAGTCATGTTTTTAAACATGTAGCTTTTTGAAACCCAGTCGACGGTGGGGGGTTTTCGCCCCTGTGTGGAGCGTGCTGTGCAAATGAATACCATATCCCCCGGACATTTTAAGACTCCCTCGAAACCCCCAAATTTCCCCCCACACAGCCGTGGCAATGGTCCCGGGAGTGCTTTTGAACCCCTTTTCAGACTTGCTAGGGGGAAGGACCATGGAGCAATAGGAATCGGGCCAACTGATTTACATAGGTGTCCTATAGAAAATTTGGGGTTTTTCCCTGCCCGGGCAGGAAAAAAAATGCCCACATTTGGGCCCGGGGGGTAGCGAGGGTCCAAGAGGGGGGAGAGCCAGAAATCATACCTCTCCCGGGTTTGGGGCAATTCAGCTGTCACCAAACCCGGGAAAATTAGCATTGCAGGGGGGCCATCTTTCGCCCAAATGAGGTTTAGGGACCCCTGCCTCCATTTTTCCACTGTATATGCCAGGTGTGTCTGGGGGAAACTTTCCCCGTCTTCCTAATCCTCCTTGCTCCCGCTCCCTCCTTCCCCGGAAAGAAAAAAAAAACAATCAAATTTTGCCCAAAACTGGGTTGGTTCCCCGGTCTTCCTCCTCCCCCCAGAAATTCAGCCCCACTGGACTAAAGTGGCCGTGAGATTAGTCGCCCGTCTCCAGTCCCCCGACCAGACCCGATTTTGCAGCTCGTTCCAGGACATAAAGTGGGAAGATTATTCATCCCCTATCCCCGGGGATTGACCCAAAAAATGTGTCCTCCTTTAAAGGGCCGAGGGAAAAGGAAAGGTTTTCATGCATGAGCTGCCACTGGGACACAAAATTACAGAGGAGGTTTCTCCCGTCCCCCGGGGAAAAACAAAAAAATAATTAATGGCCTTTCTTGTTCTCAAATTTTTCCCCCGTTCAACAATTTTCCCCCTGTTCATCAATTTTCCCCCGTTTAAAAAATTTTCCCCCCTGTTCATATTTTAATCTCTTCATAAATTTTCCCTGTTCATTTTATTTCTCCCTGTTCTCAATTTCCCCCCGTTCGTCAAATTTCTCCCCGTTCATAAATTTTTTCCCTGTTTATTTTTCGCCTGTTCATGTATTCTCCCTTTCATCAATTTCTCCCTGGGTTTAAATATTTCTCCCTTTTTAATCAATTTTTTCCCTGTTCATAAATCCTGTTTTTCTTGTTTATTTTTTCTCTGTTCTGTTTAGCTGAAGGAGGGTTTTTTGCTTTCGGGTTTTAGGAAAGGGGTGAAGTGCATGGGAAAGTTTTCCCGGCCCCGTTCTTGAACAGTGCAAAGGGCCACCAAATTGAAAAAGGATTTTGCAGTACCCCAACTTGGACGGAGCACGGTCAGCTTCTGCACTTAAGGGGTGGCTAGGGGCACATACTACTGTCTCTTGGCAATTTTCACAGTTAAAAGACCCGCGGGGAAACCATGAGTGCCGGGTGGAGGGAGGAAAAATTGGGCCGGGAATGATGGGAAAAGACAGGGGGGGTTGTCTTCAAACAGAGGTTTGGGGAAGCTTTGTTGCCCCGAAATGGGAGGCTTTCCCCTGGGGGGCAAAAGGGTGGGTTTCACAGGATTACCACCCCAAACTGAAAAACGTTTTGGTGACACTGCTGATGTTGATGCAGGGGTGTGTGCCCCAAAGTTAGGTCCCGGTCACCTTTACTTTCTGCCCACCAAATTTTGAATATAGCCAAGTTCCCCCTCCTCTGGTGGCTTGTCAAAAACTGCCACATTTTCCGAGTAGGGGATTTTTCCACCCAAAGCTCCGCACTGACTGATGTTAAAATGCCCCCCCCCCGGTTTTGCCCCCTGTGCCGCTACTTTTTTGGGACCTGAAAGTGGGTGGGCTAAAAAGGGCTGTTTGGCTCCCAACCTCTCCCCTGCTGCCACCCCGCTCACCCCCCGGCCCACACTGCCCACTTGCGGGGGGGCGCGAAGGGCCCGACACGCAAAAATGCCCCCTCTCTTTTACCAATGAAAATGATAAACTCTTGCTTCCACGGGGGGGAGCGAGGGTTTGTCGAAAGGTAGGGGACCGCCCCAGGGGGGGGCCCCTTCATCCCAGGCAGAAAAAAGGGGGGAAAGGGGGTATGGAGTGGGGTGGATTTTCCCCTTTGGGGGGGACTTTTTGCCTTGTTTAATTTGGGCACCAAAAAACTTTCCCAGCGTTGCTTGCTTCACCCGGCTCCCAAATTCGAATGGCTACATCGATTAGTGTTTGTCTGTCACTGCAGTCCTCCTCAACGGTGTCGCTGTATAAAGCCTGACCACTTGCAACATAACCCCCATGCCACTCTCCTCATCACTGCTTGCCCGCTTCTGCAAGAAGCAGCGGATTTCTTCCCCACCTCTTAGCTGCCCACTGTCCTCAAATATTTCGTCCTCACTGTATAGTGGAGGTGAGTAGTGATGAGCGATTACGTTAACTATCGTCATCGGGTCGATAGTCGATATTGGCAATTATCAAGACGATTTCCGATAGTCGATAATAGATTATCGCCGATGACCATTAAAGTCTATGGGAGAGGAACAACACCTTCATTATTACACCCAAACAGGGCTGGAGAAGGTGGAATTAACATCCGCAACAGTCAAATGGATACGTGCTACATCTTAGGTTATAAAAGTCACAGAAAAAAAGTCACAGACCATTCAATATCTCTGTCTTGTACCACATCATGACCCTTAAACCTGCATGACCCACAAAATAAAAGTGCTAGAAGGCAGTATTATTTGAACCATCATTTTACTTGAAACTGGACATTGACTATTCCTGTCCTGGAACGCAGCATGACCCTTAAATCTGTCTGACCCACAGATTAAAAATGCCCGAAAAAGGAGTCTTTCACCACCATTTTAGTTGAAAATGGACATTGGACTATACATGTCCTGGACCGCAGTATGACCATTAAACCTGTCGGATCCACAGATTAAAAAGTGCCGGAAAAAGGAGTCTTTCAACCACCATTTTAGTTGAACTGGACATGAACTATATCTGTCCTGGACCGCAGTATGACCATTAAACCTGTCTAACCCACAGATTAAAAAGTGCTGGGAAAAGGAGTCTTTGAACCACCATTTAGTTGAACTGGACATAGACTATCCCTGTTCTGGGGCACAGCATGAGCCCCAAACCTGCATGACCCCCAGATTTAAAAAGAGTAGTAAAAAGAAGTCTTATAACCACCATTTTAATTGAACTGGACATTGACTATCCCTGTCCTGGGCCACAGCATGAGCCCCAAACCTGCATGACCCACAGATTTAAAAAGTGCCGGAAAAAGAAGTCTTTTAACCACCATTTTAGTTGAACTGGACATAGACTATCCCTGTCCTGGGCCACAGCATAACCCTTAAACCTGTCTGATCCACAGGTTAAAAAGTGCCTGAAAAAGGAGTCTTTGAACCACCATTTTAGTTGAACTGGACATTGACTATGCCTGTCCTGGGCCACAGCATGAGCCCCAAACCTGCATGACCCCACATTTAAAAGTGCGGGAAAAAGGAGTCTTTCAACCACCATTTTAGTTTACTGGACATTGACTATACCTGTCCTAGGCCACGCTTTGACCCTTAAACCTGTCTGACCCACAGATTAAAAAGTGCCGGAAAAAGGAAGTATTTCAACCACCATTTTAGTTGAATGGACATTGACTATCCTGTCCTGGGACACAGCATGAGCCTTAAACCTGTCTGACCCCTCAGATTAAAAAGTGCCGGAAAAAAGGAGACTTTGAACCACCATTTTAGTTGAACTGGACATTGCAAAACCTTTCCTGGGGTAACCTAATCTGTTCAAGCCCTTCCTTTACCTCCCTTGTAAAATTTCAGAGGAATTTTTGTATAGCTATTTTGTACATGTCAGTTTTTTAGTAGTTTAATTCTAGAAAACACATTTTTAAAATAGGATGAATCCCACCACGTCTTTGTTTCTCTTTTTTTAATTGTATTAAATGGGTTGTCTCACTACAGGGATTGCTAGCTATTTTAATGATCTTGCAAAAACAAGTCATTTTGCAATATGTGTCCATTAACCCGTGTCCAAACCTATTCCTGTTTTTGACAGCACCATCACCCTTGAGCCACTTTTAACAATTGTGAAGAACAAATGTCTGTTAGAAATAACATTTTTTAGACTAGGACCTGTAGTATAGCTGCATTTCACAGCAACATGCCCCCAAAAATTCAAAAGATGACCCTTGAGCCACTTTTGACAATTGTGAAGAACAAATGTCTGTTAGAAACCCAAAATTTTTTTTTTATAATAGGCCCCTGATATTGGTGCATTTAAAAGGGCAGCGGGCCCCCAAAAAAATTTTTAAAAAATGACTTCCCCAAGGCCCACTTTTTTAAAAATTGTGAGGGAGAAATCCCACTTAGGGCCCACATTTTGTTCCAAATGCCCATGTTTATAGCTGTATTCAAAAGAAAACATGACCAAAAAAAAATTATAAAATAGTTCTTACCCACTATTTAAAAATTGTGAGGGGGGAAATGAAATTTAAAGAGGCCCCCATTTCTGTTCCAAAGGCCAAATAATTTAGCTTTTTATCTCACGCAACATGCCTAAAACCCAAATTGAAATGGGGAAAAATTCTAAAGATAAAGTGAATAAAGGGAAATTACGGTTTTTTTCACAAAACCCTTTGGTGTTTTTACATTTCCCCAATCCGAAAAAACCAGCAAAATGATCTTTTGGGGAACTGAGAAAAAAAAATTGGGAGTGTTTAAATGATCATTTTAAAAACATTTTTCAAGGGCCCAATTTCTTTTTTGAAGGGGGGAATGGGAAAAGTGGGCCTAAAAAATTAACCCTTTGGGACCTCGCCCTTTGGGGGGCCACAACATCATCAGAGATCCATGCCTGATTCATTTGATAAAAGGTTAAAACGATCCACTTTATCTGGGGAAAGAGGGATCCGTTTTTTCTGTAATGACCCCTCCAGCTGGTTAAAGGTCCCGCTCAGATATAAACCGGGGTGCTGGGCAGGACAAACCCTATGGGTGACCCGAGCGAGTGGGCATCCCCCTTTTTGGGTTTAACCCGGGAAGTAAAATTTGGGTCCGGAACATATCCAAAAAAAAACGGTGTTGAGATGCAGTATTTCTTTGCCCCTTTGTTTTC
Organism: Phyllomedusa bahiana; assembly: GCA_025379985.1. Classification (NCBI taxonomy): domain Eukaryota; kingdom Metazoa; phylum Chordata; class Amphibia; order Anura; family Hylidae; genus Phyllomedusa; species Phyllomedusa bahiana. Next base: position 19,202 of record JAODAL010015204.1, read on the forward strand.
AGCTGGTCTCTGTGTGTTGGATGTGTCCCCCTGAATTCAATGCTTTGGGTTTAAAGGGGGGTAAAAAAAGATTGCCGGGGGGGTAAACAAATTTGGTTTTGCCACTTTGCCTGTTTCTCCCGTTTAGGGAAATTGGCCCACTCAAACTGCTGTCATGTCGCTGACGTTGTTCCCCGTGACATCTGAAGAACGTAAAGCAGAGAAACATTTTTGATCAATCGCAAAGGCCCCTTTTCCCTGAAATTTTACCCCTCTATTTGAGTGGAGGGAAAGGGAAAGTTCTGATTTTTGTTTTTTTCCCGGGGGGCCCAGGAGGGTGGCCACCCAGTGACTTTTGGGTTTTTTTGGAGGGCCCCCTTTAATGCGAGGATCATGTTGGGGGAAAAAATGGAGCATCCAAGCATTTCATGTGGAGATGGAGCCTTGTTTTCCCCAAGCCCTGGGTCGGGGGGCCCACAAGAAAAAACTGTTCTTCCTCATTTTCCCTCCTCCGCCTCAAAATTCACGCCAACCTCTTTTCCAAGGTAGGGATTGTCGGAAACGTCGGTGTCCAGGAATACCTCCTCCTCCCCCGCCTCCCCCGGAACAGCTTAAAACACGGGGCCCCGGATTGCCTCAGATGATGCACCCCTAGAAGTAAAAGCGGCGTCTTGCACAACCCCGGGGACCCCGAACCACTGCCAAATGAAGCCCGGATAAATTGTGAAACTGTGGGGCCCTTGGGGTTTCGACGGAGAAAAAGGGGTTCCCTTTTGTCCCCCATCTGTTTTCCTTTCCCCCTTTTCCGTCGCGGGCTCGACCTGATTTTTTCAGGGTGTCCAACGATCCCCCCAACTAAGATCACCAATGTCATGTGAAAAAGGGTTTTGTCCGCCCTGACCATTTTGGTGGTTTTCTTAAAATTCGGGGAAAGGATGGTGCAGAGCTTTTTTCCCTGCCTCCACTCTCGGTGGCTCAAGCCCCCCGAAATCCGCCCCGTGCTTTTAAGGCCATGTGTCACTTCGAAAATGCGAAAATGGGCATTGCGCTCCCTGCCACAATCGCTGGAGCATGGGGAGGGTGGGGGAAATTTCAGCGTGTTTTGCTGAAATGTGGGGGCCGGGAGCTGACGCTGCAACGCAGCCAGGCGGGACGAACCCAAGGGGGCAAAACGGGGGGAAAGGTGGGGGAACCTCAACCTCGAGCCTTCCTAGCAAAAAAGTCCAGCCCCGGGGGTAGCGTTTTAGATATTTTGGACAAACAAGGTTCATGAATTTTGCCAGGCCCCGGGATGTGCCCCGGGCCTCCCGATTTTAAAAGGGCGGCCCAAAGCAGTTTTTTTAGCCCAAAATTTATCGCCACCACCTTGCCTGGCACAAGGTTCTTTTTCACCCGCCAGCGTGGGTCTCTTTGCGGGGAGCCTTTTCCACAGTCCAAAACCTGTGGGGTGGACGTCTCCAAGACAGTTTTTGTTTCAAAAAGGGGCCCTTGGTTTTCTCTGGGCCGTGTTGCCCCCCCAGAGGCCCTTTGGGGGGAAAAAGGAACCCCTGCATCACCCCTGAGGTTTTGAAGAGCTTTGAAAACCGAGCCTGAGACCCACCGTCACCCCAGAGACATCCACCCAGCTCACCCGTGAGCTGTCACAGGGGTTTAGCTGCCTTGGCCCTGGCCTTTTTTTTGTCCATGGGTCGGGGTCAGATGGAAATTTTTTCCCGGGCCCCAGATGCCCGAAAAACGCGCTTGGAATTTTAGATGAAACGGGCTGGCGGGGCCCCGGGGAAAAGGGTTTTCTGGCCAAAAAAAATGGGTTCTCGGAAACTGGTTTTTGGGGGGAGGCAAGGGCCATTGGGCGTTTGGGGGTCCCATCTGTGTCCCCCAGACGGGAAATGCAACATTTCCAAGGCCAAAAACCCGGCAATGCCGACATTCAGAATTTTGGCTTTGGGATGGTTTGGGGGTTTAAAATGTTTCTTCTGCTCCCAAACCTGGGAAAACAAGGGGGCTGGTTTTTCTAGAATGGCCGCCTGTACGGCGTTTTCAGGTCGGGGGCAAATTTTGGGGGGAAGGAGAAGGGGTTAGGATGGGTCTTGGGGTTTGGGGTTGGTTGGTACTCGGGGCCCCGGTGGGGGGTTTTTAGGGAGGCTCATCCTGATCATGACTCTGAGAGGAAAAAGGGGAAACCCGAGGAAACGCTTGGTGGTGGCGGAGGAGGAGGGGCGGAGGGAAGAGGGTGTGAAAGTGGTTGGAAGCCCGGGCCCTCCCGGGGTTTTCCTTTTTTTGGGCCCGTGTTGGGCCTTCCCTTTCAACTCATGCATTTTTTGCATGTGGGCTAGCCCTGTTGGTGGGGGTTTAAAAACCTAAGATTCTTGGGCCCCTTTCTGATGTGTTTTGGCAAAGACGGAATTTTGACATCGCTGGGTGAATCAGGGGGGTTTATCAAAAAAGGCCCAGGTTGAGAGGTCCTGGGAAACCCTTTTTGAAGGTGGGTAAACGAGGAGCGGTGTTTCCCCTGATCGTGGGTGGTGGGAAACTTCAGCGGACTTCTGCGACCCGGGCCCCCTCCCCTTTTTTGGGGGCCCGGGGACCCGTTTTTGACACTACCTCATCGTCTTCCTCCTTATCCAGGATTTAAGCGCTGCAAGCAAAATTTGCTGAAAAAACCACGATGGATCCGCATTGTGTTTATCCTTAAACATCAACCAAGGTAAAAAAGGTTTGTCCTGACTTCTCCATCCAGGAGCTGCGGGCTTCAAACAAAAAAAGGGACTGCAGGGGGTTTTTTTTTTTTTCCGACCCCCCCGGTATTTTTTGCCCATTGACCGGGCCCTTTCCCTTTTCCTTTTCCCCTGATGGCATCAGTAAACTGGGTTTTCAGGGGCAGACAAAATCATCCTCCCCTTTTGGCCCCCTTGGTCTTTGGGGAAAAGCCTTTTTACCCCCAAAAAGCATTTGTTTAAACAAAGGGGTTTCAAAAAAATGGTTAAACCCCAAATGGTGGGTTTAAAAGGTTGGGCATTTGGGTTTCCTTCGTTCTTTTTGGGCGGATGATGTTTATGCTGATGACGACATTTGGGGGCCCCTTTAATGGGAGGAAGGGAAAGGGAAGACAAATGGATGCAGGTTTTTCATTAACACTGAAGAACAGGGAAATTTGGCGAAGCTGTTTGTTTTTGAGGTTCACAGGGCCCTGACCCAGCAATGAAAGGCCCGACGGTCCCCGCAAAACCCCAAAGATCCCCTGGCTGGTGTTGTGCCAAAAACTGGAAGGAGCACCTTCTCTGAAACCCCTACCAGCATGTCCTACAAACCCCCCTTTTTTTTCGCTTACCACCTGCATTTCGCCCCCATGTTCAGGAAAAAATAAAAAATTTAAAAAGGTATGGAAGGTTTTTTAAAGTTTTATTTAAAAGCCGGGAAATCAAAAGCTTTTTCTTAAATCCCCCTTTAAATTTTCCCAAAGCCAACAGGATTAGGGAAAAAAAAATTTTTTCTAGCGAATAAAAAGTGAAATGGGGGGGTCTGGTTAAGAAACCCTTTTTAAAACAAAATCAAACCCGTGTTCTTCCATCAGTCCCAGGGATTTACAACTGACCCGTAGGATAGGAATTTAAGTTTTCAAACCCAAAATATAAAACCCAAATGGCCAAAAAAGAAGGGTTCAACGAGCGCAAAAAAAAAATTAAAAAATTACACGGATGAGAAAAAAAACGTTTTTTTTTTAAGGAATTAAAAAGAGAAAAGTTGCTAGAAAATGTTTTTTAATTTTGAATTTTCAAAACGTGGCTTTTTTGAAAAAAAAACTAGGGGCCCCCCCACCAGGGTGCCCAAAGCCCGCTATTTAAAAGTTATAAGGTTTAAAAAACGATGGTTTTTGCCCAACAGTAAATAGAAAATTTTTGTATTCAAATTTTAAGTAAAGGGGCTCTATGAAAAAAAAAAACTTTGGGCCCCACCCAAAATAAAAAAAAAAACCTATTTTTAAATGTATTTGGATAAAAAAAAGGGGGTTTTTTGCCCCCCTATAAATACACCTGGGGTGACTAGGGAAAAATTTGTTTTCCCTTTTTGACTACAAAGTGGATCTTTTAACAAAGCTGGGCTGCCCCCAAAAATGAAAAAAAAACGGAAATTTAAAAATTTTTTGTATGTTAAAAAATGGTGGTTATTGCAAAATTTTAAATACACCTGCGGTGACTAGAAAAAATTTGTATCCCATTGTAAGAAAAAAGTGGGGGCTTTGAACCAAAATGAGCTGCGCCAAAGTGCAAAAAAAAAAACCCAATTAAAAACGTGTACAGATATTTTAAAAAGGGGGAGTTTTTTCATCTATCAAATACCCTGCAGTTAATAGAAAAGATCTGGGAATTTTAAAATAAGTTTTCAGGGCTGCACAAAAAAAAGCTAATATTTCAGCAAAAATGGCCAAAAACTGTTCAAATTTTAATTTCGGGTGAAAGAGAGCTGGGGTGCACAATAACCCCTCTCCTTTCAAAAACCCCGCCCGCCTGTATGCCTGTGTTCGCCCCCATTCCCCCCCCTTTCCCCCCCAGCTGTACAGAAATAGATGTTTTTTAAAAAAAATCAGCCCAACTAAAATTAAAAACTGAAATTTTCTAATCTACCTAAGTTCTATTGTTCCCCAAACCCAAAAGCTTAGTTGTCTGTTGGGGGAAAAAAGAAACAGTTTCGCCTGAGTTGTCACCTAGTACACGTCCGGTTTTATGAGAACTGACCACACTGAGGTGAAGGAAAGGGTGTTTTTTGTAAAACGAGGGTCATGTGTTTTTTCCACCCAAATCAAACCCATACACATCCCAGTCAGGGACTTTTCGCACAAATCTCACCCTGCTCTTTTTTAGCTAAATTGCTGGCCGCCAAAAATGCGGGAAGCGCCGGAAATGGGCAATATTAATAGATTATGTGCAGTTTTTAACCAAAATTATCCGGGATCAAAAAAAATCGATAACATAAAAAAAACCGTGCCGATTTCAACTTTGTCGGTAATAATCCCTCAACACTAGCGGTGAGCCAAGCCCAAAATGTGATCTTGGCTGTGGGAAGCGAAGGGGGACGGGTGGGTTGGGACAGGAGAGCCCCCCCACCTTTTTTCCGGGCCTTTTACCAACTAAAGGTTGTGTTGAAGAATGCCCCGACTCTTGGCTGGGGTTTTCAGATGTCATTGCGAGAAAGTGGGATGGTTGGGTAAACCCATTTGAGAGGCGTTGGCTTGGGGGTTTAAAAACCCACGGCGAGATGACACCGGAAGCTGTGACCTGGGGGTGATCCTGCTGTGACTTTTCCCCCTTATGTGCTGTGCCTGTCCCTGTCCGGAACCCAATTTTGTGTTCTATGAAAATATTGAGGATTTGGCCTCAGCTCGGTTCTTTCCCCAGCTGGCGTTGACATTACTTGTCGGTGCTTCCCCCTTTAGTTTTTTAGTCATTTTTTGCCCTGTTAGTACCCAGAAAGTGAAGAGGAAGCGATTAAGAGGCCCCGGTTGTCTGTGCGTGTCATACTAAAACACAGGATTGTATAAAGACCAAACCTGCTCCCTATGCAAAATTTGAGATGGACAATGTTCTTCAAAACCCTACTGCTTCTGAACCCCAGTAGTAGCTTTTTTTTAAACGTGATTCATCGAAAAAAATTGGGCAAAACCAAATTTTGTGGGGGGAAAACCCCCCAATCTGGATTAATTTTTGGAATTTCCCCATCTTAGAGGAACCCATGAATCCCAAATTCTGTGCATCGGAAACGAGCATGACCCCCCCTTTGGTCTGCGGGACGTATTTACATAATAAGACCCAAGCACCTTCAAGGCAATCATCCCTTGATAAAAAAAAATATTTTTAAAGGTGCTGGAGGGCCAAGCATGTCCCCAGCTAGCCCATTAAATTTCTGGGGGCATCCTCAAATGGAAAGTGGTGGAGGGAAAGGTCCCCCCCCCCCCCAACCCTTTAAACCCGCTCCATGTGTGTCATGGAAGGGATTCGGTGTCTGAACCCGTGAAGCTCTTTTTGACTCCATGCCAAGGAGTTAAAGGAGTGCTGGAAAAAAATGGGACCACACAAAATTTTGACACTTTGGGCACAATTTTTCCCTTGTCCTTAGGGGTGTTTCTCCTTTTGTTGCTGCAGTTTAGACATTGATGACTGTGTGTTGGTTATTTTGAGGGCAACCCAACTTACACCATTATAAAGCCCTAACTGACTCTTTACAATGTATCAAAGTGCCATATCTTCAGTGTTGTCTCATGAAAAGATATATTGCAATACTTACAAAAATGTCAGGGGTGTACTCACTTTTGTAAGATACTGTATGCAATGTCCTTGGTGGAGATAAAAAAACTGTATTTCACTTTCCACCCCACTTAGAATCTTTATTTGGGAGTTTCCCAGTAAGTATTATATGGTGCTCTCAAAGGTACCATTAAAAAATATGTCTTCACCCGCATAAAAAAAAAACCTTATACTACTGTGTCGATGGGAAAAAGAAAAAATTTGGCTTTGGGGGTGAGGGAATTTTAGCAGAAAAAAAAAGGTACTAAACATAAATGGTTTTCATCTGGCAAAATAAACACCCAAGAGTGTATAGTAAGACCCTTTCTGCTTCTGTAGATAAAAAAAGGTCTGGAATGCCCCTAAAATCTCTTAAAATTACAATGCATCCATTTTAGAACAAGCTAGACACTTGGGGCGACATGCATGAAATTTGGCGTGTGAACACCAAATTTCATGCGCATAATAAGGGCATGAAGGCTGATTATGAAAACCCATCTACAGCTGGAAATTTTAAATCGGCACATTTAGCACTAAGACAAAACCCTTTTGGCTGGTAAACCACTTTGAAAGTGCTATACCTGTTCCAGGAGTAATGCGCCTAGAAATGCCGCAGTGAAGCTATAAATATGTAGCTTCTCTATGATTCTAGTGTGCCCCCCCTTCCGCATGCCCCCTGAGATCAGGCGCATTACAAAGCTGAAAAGACGCCAGACATCTGGCGCAGCCCCGTTCATACATGTCGCTTGCTGGTTTCTAAAACCCTTTAAAAGGGGGTTTGGTAAAAATTTGACACTGTGGGGTAAGATACCCTGTTATCTTCCCTAAGGTTTCCCTCTGAAACCACCTACCTGGTTGACACAGGATTAGCAGTTTGGAAAGATACAGGAATTAATTACAATTAGACTAAAAGATATGCCTTGTTTTCTACTTATACAAATCATCCAGGACTTAGGTCTTCACTCATGGGTGGAATGTGGCATTTCTTGATTAAGAGATATCTTCTCAGAAGTATCTTTGATCACTTTAGAATGTTCTGTAAACCACTTTGGAATCTCTCAGAGATCTTTTTAAATACTTTCAAGTTGGACATTTTCTCCACACTGTGAAACTTTCTAATGCTTCCCAAGGATCTGGGAAAAATTCTTTAATGACTCAACTAAGGTACAGAAGGATCTTTCTATCAATTACTCAGCACTTTCTTCTCTATATTAAATCTTTCTCCTCTATAATACACAATGGTCACGTAGCAGTCCTCACATCAAGTACTTGTTTGGCCTCAGCAGTCGTTATCATGTTCCTTGTTCTTGGCTTTTCCCTCAGTTCAGTCCCAGAGGTGAATGATGATGGTGTTACACAGCAGCGTCGTCAGCTTCCACCAGACACATGAATGTGAAGCATTACCTGCCCATATTTATGTATAAGATGAAGACAAGGAGCCAGGTAGAAGAACTCCTGGGAGATATCTCCGCTACTGTCTGATGAGTCTCCGGTGTGTATAAATATAATTATAAATTATTTTAACTATAAAGATATATAAAACAATTGCTTTTCTTGACATTACATACATGACATTAAAGTAAAACTTTTCTTCAGCAGGTACCTGCACTATTGGTTTAGCCTTAAATGCAGCCCTTGTGTATGCCATATCCCAAGACATGTTATCAGGCTGGCAAGTCCAAGTTGCCAGCTTAAAAGGGGTTTTCTCACCAAAGCTGGTTTACAGAGCTACATCTAGCTTCAGACTCTGACTTTCTGGTTACGTTGTGGATGACTACAAAACAGTGATTAGTATATCATCTCTGCTATTCATATCTGATCCTGATAGAGTGGCATGAGTGCTAGAGGTTTGTAAGCAGTAGTGCACAAGATTACAGAGCTCTAAAGGGCTAATGTTTGTCAGTAAGTAACGTAAACCAGCTCCCGTCTTCAAGACTTCAAAACAAGAAACACAGCAGAGAGTGACGTCCCCATCCCGGCCATTGCTACAGGCTATTAGAGGAGAGAGGTGGCCGGTAACTAGGGAAGGTTATGTATACAAGCAGGGGATAAGTTATACTCCTAACTCTGAAAAGAAGCAAAATCAGAACAGCAATGTAATTGGTAATTGTCTTTAATTATCTTTGTTGACATGTTTAAAGCTAATCAATTAAATTGGAATACCCTTTGAATAAGACGTTACAATCGAAACTGCACAAAGCTGTAGAGAAATAGCTGTGCCTTGTGGTACCTTACACCAATTAAGGATTACCCCCAACGGAAACACCTCATTTAGCCATTATGAAGTACTGTTTGGTCATTCCTCTTGGACAGGATTGTACGGTGGATTGCAAAAGTATTCATACCCCTTAAACTGTTCATCATTTTTAAACATTACAGCAACAGCAAGTAGCAAGTATTTGTGAAGTGTAAGGAAAATCATACATGCTTGTCCTAATTTTTGCAAATGAAAAAACTGAAAGTGTGGCATGTATATGTATGCAGCCCCTATACTCTGATACCTCTAACTAAAATACAGACCAATTCCCTTTTAAAGTCACCTATTTAGTAGATAGAGTACACCAGTGCATAACTTGTTTTATCTAGAACTACAGCTGTTTTGGGAAGGTCTCAGAATTTTGTTACAGAACATTGGTGAACAAACAGCATCCTGAAAACCAAGGAACACACCAGACAGCTCATGGATAAATTTATGGCAAAGTGTATTGCAGGGTTAGATTTTTAAAAAATAGCACAAGCCCTGAACCTCTCACGGAGCACTGTTCAATCTGTCATCCGTAAATGAAAGGAGTATGGCACTCTTGCTAACCTACCAAGATATGGCTGTTCCTTAACCTGACAGCCCAGGAAAGGAGATTACTAGTTAGAGAAGCAACCAAGAGGGCCAGTGTTACTCTAGAAGAGCAGCAGAGATGCACAGCTTTGGGGGGAGAATCCATCCACAAGAATACTATTAGTTGTGCCCTCCTCAAATCTGGCCTTTATTGAAAAGTGGCAAGAAGAAAACCATATTGTTGAAGAATTCTGTTTTCTGTTTGAAGGGAAGCTAAGCAGTGGACATCAACTAAAAAACATATGAAGGAGGTGATTGGCAGGGGAGACTTTAATGCCAAATGTTATGTGTCGAGGAAACAATGTACATCACACTGAACACGCCATCCCCACTGTGAAGCATGGTTGGGACAGCATCATTCTGGGGGGAGGCTGTGCTTCAGCAATGACTGAGAAGCTGCTCATAATTGATGGGAAGATGGATGGAGCTAAATACTGGGCAATCCTGGAAAAAAAAAAACTCATTAGAGGCTGCAAAAAACTTGAGACTTGGGTGTAGGTTCACCTTCCAGCAGGACAACGAACCTAAACATACAAGCAATCCCCCCCCACCCCCCCACCCCCCCAAAGCTACAATGGAAGGGTTTAACCCTTAAGGGTCACAGCCAATAGACATAGAGCGAACTCATTACCTCTGTCAGTCCTTTTAGATGCACAGTCGCAATTGACCAAGGCATCCAAGGGATTAATTGGAGTTCACTCTGTTCATGACCGCAATTTCCCTGTTGTTATTGTGTGGGCACAGCTTCTGATCCTGCACAATGTATTGGATGTACAGGTGCATCCATTTGCGGGAACCCTTTCCAGATTACGATATATCGAAGCATCCAATGTTGATAAGGGGTTTAATAGCACAAACACTGAGAAACCGAGAAATACAAATCATCCTGTGAAAACAAAAAGTCTTCTTACAGTTATAGTGGAAGAACAATCATTAAACCAAATCTCCCTGAATGCATCCTCACAAAAGTAAATACAACACCAAAATAGGCTCATGTCATAAGAGTATGCATATACAGAAATAAATAAACTCATTGATTTATATATTAATCATAGACAATTTACCAGATCTCACTATTATGAAATATATCCAGCACAGCTTTCCTAATATCTTTATTCCTCAGACTGTATATAATGGGGTTGACCAAAGGAGTAAACACAGTATTATAGCCTGATGGGATAGGATTTTACTCATGGAGTTTGTTAGACCTTTTGTTGGGATATCATAAACAACTATTATTGTCCAATAAAATATAGAAAACCAAATGACGAGTGGAGCTACAGGGTGGAGTAGGGCTTATGTTCTACCAGTACTGGATGGGATCCTCAAGATTGCAGATACAATATAAGTATATGACACTGTAATGATGGTGGCGGGCATAAGGACAGTAGGAATGCCTACTAAAGAAATCTGCAAGTGAACTACGAAGGTGTCGGAACAAGCAAGTTCTAATAGTGGGACCATGTCACAGAAGAAATGGTCGATGATATTTGGACCACAAAATTTTAGCTTTGCTGCTGTTGTGATGTCAATCAAAATAATAGAGAATCCAAACAACCAACAGAAGACGGACAATATCACACAATGTTCACTTGTCATGATAGAGGAGTAACGGAGGGGATGACATATGGCCACATATCTGTCATAAGACATAACAGCAAGAAGAAGACATTCAAAACCTCCTGAAGCAGCAAAAAAATAAAACTGATTGATACAAGCAATAAAGCTAATTGTCCCCCCATTATTCAGGAGGACGTGGAGCATATTTGGAGCAATATCAGTTGTTAATATGATGTTAGTGATGGAGAGTGTCGAGGAATGAAGAAGTATTTGGAGTGTGAGGTTCTGGCTGAGTGGTCACCAGGGGTGATGATCAGGGAGGTTCCAAATATTGTCCCGCAGTAAATCACCAAGAGAAGACAGAAGAGGAAGAATTCGTAAATCTTGTCTAATCTTGTAATACTATGAGGAATATTCAGTGACTGCAGACAGATTTTTCTCCTGTGTGTAGAACAGATAGCAGAGGCTAGAATGAAATCAGGTATTGTTTTATTAACATAGCTCAGAGCTCAGGTGACCAAAATTCATGTTCTGGACAATATATGATACTCAATTTTTACTTGTTATATTTGGTGGAGGTGATATGTCTTGTTGAAATTCTAAGACTTGTAAAACCAATCTGAATTGAAGAACTGGAGCCACAGGTAAAATAAAATTGCGACAATGTAAAGTCATAAAATCTGTTCTCTTCTCTCTAAATTTACAACATGGCCTGTTTCTTGGTGTTTGTCAAAGAATATTGTAAAAAATGCTGACATGTTTTTACCAATTAATTGTTGTACATTGCTATATTTAAAGCAGATGATGTGATAAATACGTAGTCACTCCAAAATATAACACCCTTTTCCCCATTGTGACATGAATCTATCTCAGACGCTTGTCAATAATCTGTAGAAATCTTTCTTCTGTATGTTACACAATGGTGAACTAACAATACTCACATAAGATAGTGGTTTGGCTTCAGCAGTCAGATTCATGTTCCTTGTTCTTGGATTCTCCTCAGTTCAGTCCCAGAGGTGAATGATGATGTTGCACAGCAGCGTCGTCAGCTATCCCACCCAGGACACTCCTGGAATGTGGAGCTTTAATGACACATATTTATGTATATGATGAGACAAGGTTGTCAGTGTAGAAGAACTCCCGGGAGATATCTCCACTTCTGTCTGATGAGTCTCCGGTGTGGCGGGCATTGGAGGAATATAATTATAATCTATTTTCATTTAAATCTAAGAGTCAATTCTATTAAATATAAAGATATATAAGACTGATTTTGTTTTCTTATACATCCTTGTGAAAATACAAAATTAATATTTAAAAAAAAGAATATTGATTGGTAATGAAAATGGTAATGAAGGCAAGCTTGATACAGTATATGTCAGCTCGGAGGCGTGCTATTATTATTATTATTATTATTATTATTATTATTATTATTATTTATTTTAAAGTGCCATTGAGTCCATGGCGCTGTACATTCAAAAAGGGGGGTTACATACATTACATATGTCAAACAAATACATAATGATACAATAAAATGACTTTTACAAATGGCAAAGAGGGGGAGATGGCCCTGCCCCACGAGGGCTTAACAATCTCGGTGGAGGAGGATAGTGGACAGTAGTGAGGGGCAGACATGGTTTTTGGGGTAGCACAGTGGCTGTTGGTTATTGTTAGTTTATAGGCCAATCCTGAACCAGATGGGATTTTCAGGTTTGCTTTTGAACCTGGTGAAGGTGTAAGAGAGTATGATGTGTTGGGCAGTGAGTTCCAGAGTGTGGGGTGTAGCACGGGAAATGTCTTGTGAAAATTATGTGAGGAGCTGATAGGACGGTAGAACAGAGAAGAAGGACTAGTGCGGAGCCGGAGAGTTTGAAGTGAAGGGAGATATTCTGGAGATTAAGGAGGAGATGGATGAGGGGAGTGAGGTTATGGAGAGCCTTATTGATCATGTTTGTAATTGAAATGAATTGCTGGGCACATTGGGTAGCCAGTGAAGGGATTGACAGAGGGGAGCAGGCAGAGGAGTAGCGTGGGATAGAGGTGAATAAAGGACAGTTGAGGATGGATTGAAGGGGAGAAAGAGTTCTAGACAGGAGGCAATTGAGAAGGATGTTGCAGTACACTAGGCGGTAGATGACAAGGGCATGGACTAGCATTTTAGTAATGATTTTATAATTTTATTTTTTTTTATCGAAGTTGAGGAATGAGCGGGGACGCAGAAAGATTTATTTTTCAGGTGGGAGGGCAGCAGGAGAGGTAGGGTTGGATGTGTGGTTTTAAAGTCACAGAGGATGTCGAAGATTATCCCAAGGCAGCAGACTTGTGGAACAGGTGAGAGTGTACAGCCGTCGACAGAGATAGAGAGTCAGGTGGAGGGTTGGAGTGGGACGGTATGGAATATGTGAGTTTCTAGTTTTTCTCCACATTCAGTTTTTAGGAGTACAGGAGGAGAAGTGGGGCAAAACTAAAATGGAAACAGGAGAGAAGAGAGGTGAAATCTGGGCCGGTACATGAGAGTTGTGTGTGTCGTCAGCATATAGATGGTAGTGGAAAGTGTGTGAGCTATGAGCTGACGAGGTCAAGAGTGTTAAAGAGAGGAGGTGGGCCCAGGACTGAACCTGGGGACACCAAATGAGAGTGGCTGTGGGGGGAGGTGGTTGAAGGAGAATGAGTGACGCTGTATGTCCAATCAGTGAAGGTGATGAGGAGATCCAAGAAAGTGTTGCCGTTGATGCCGAGGAGGAGGAGGATTTTCTAGCTGTGATGAAGTGGTCGACAGTGTCAAAGACAGGTTAGACAGGAAAAGGGACAGAGTAATGGCGTGAGGTTTTTGCTGTTGCTAGGTATTGGTGACCTTGGTTAGGCGGTTGGTTTCGTGGTAGAGTGTGTTTTCGGAAACCAGATTGTTAGTTGGGTCGAGGTGGAGTGAGTGGAGAGGTGGGTGGACAGTTGAGATTATACAGGCTGCTCGAGAGTTTGCGATGCAAATGGAAGCAGTGTGATGGGGGTTAGTTGGACAGAGGGGAGGGGTCAAAGGGGATGTTTTTTTTTAAGGATGGGGTGGGGATTAGTAGCATGTTTAAAAGAGGAAGGGAAGATGCAGATATTTAGTGATAGGTTGCAAAGGTGGGTGAGGGCTGGGTGATAGCACCACTAAGGTAGGGATGAGGTGGAATGGCAGAGGGTTCAAAGATTACAGGTTAGTGAGGTTGGATTGGACAGTGAGAGGAAAGGTTGTCATGATTTAAAACAGTTGGGGGGGAAAGGATGCAAGTTAAGGAGGAAGTGCTCTGTGCAGATTATAGAGGATGGGTTGATTTTGTGTAGGATGTGAATGGCAAAAAGTCATCTGCCAAAAGGAGCGGGCGGACGGAGGTGATGGGGACCGGAGGATAGGAGTGAGGTTGATAGGAGTTGTATGTTGTCTGGGGTTGTGAGACAGGCAGGATTATGTGAGTGGTAAATAATCCTGTTTGGCTAGTGTGAGTGAGGTTTTATTGTATGTGAGTGATTGTTTGTATGTGGCAAAGTCGTTGGTGGAAGCGGGTTTTCTTCCGGAGTGGCGGCTTTTCGGAGGCAGCTCGGGAAGCTCGCCTGAGCTGTTTAGTGGAGTCTGTGTGCCAGGGGTTGTCTGTTAATTTTGCGGCTTCTGTTGGTGGTGAGAGAGTGACTGAGTCATGGGTGGGTGGTGATTGTGTGGTTGTTAGAAAGCAGTGGCTGCGCTTGGTTGTTAAGGAGGATTTAGAGGGGTGCAAGGAGAGTCTGAGAGAGTGCGAGGGTATGGAGGGTTGACAGAGGAGCGGCTGTGGAGTGGTGATGGTGGAGAAGGTAACGTAAGCAGGTCTGTGGTCAGTTATGGGGTGGGAGGGTATGAGAAGATGTCAAATTGGGGGCAGAGAGAGGCGAGTGATAGATGAGGTCCAGTGTTGTCCGTCTTTGTGGATGGCTCCAGATGTCCACTGTGAGAGGTCAAAGGAAAGAGCAATGTGAAAGGGTTTTGTTGGCAGCAGAGTGGGTCTATGGGCGATTGGGATGTTGAAATCTCACCATGTATAGTAGGATGTCAGCAGAGAGAAAATGGACAAGCCAGGAAGCAAAGGGGTCAAGGAAGGCAGTTGCATGGCCAGGTGGTCGGTAGACAACAGCCATTCGGAGGTTGGAGGGGGTGTAGATGCGGACAGAGTGCAAAGGAGGAGAGTGTGAAGGAAGGCAGAGGTGGAGTGGGGACAAAGGAGCAAGTGTCAGACAAGAGGAGGCCGACACCTCCGCCATGCTTCCACCAATCTAAAGAGCTCTCATCATCACCCTTAATCCCTGCAAGAGAGTTTGAACTTCTTTGCAAAATAAGGCAAGTGAGGAGAGTAATCAAGACAATAGCCAAGGTCAAAAACAGAACCTACAGAGCATACAATACTGTACGATGGTGCTGTCAAAAGTGGGGGATGATATTAGTGGTGTGCACTTAACCTTTAAATCAGTATAGACTAGTTGACGTGTGCTAAAGGGTTGCAGATGACACAGGGCTGGTACTGGCTTCTTAATAGAAAAGACAAAAATTAAAAGTAAATGTCTGTAATGAGCAGCATACAGAGAGATGGACCTTTTGGAATTTGAAGACACAACTTGGCTATTGGCTTATTATGTAAGTGTATTGAAGCGTTAATTTATGGAAAAAAGTTGAAATCAGGCATCAGTTTTTATGTTGATCAGATTTTTCGTATCACGCGATAATTTAGGTTAAAATTGCCCTTAATCTATTAAAGAGAATAGCAGCGGGTGAGACCTGAGTGTGCAGACACGTCATGACTGGGGATAGTGTATGGTTGAGATTTGGCTGGAAAAATCACATGATCGTTTTACATAGAACAGCCCTTCCTGTTCATGATCACGTGTGTGTCAGCGTCTTATAGCAGTAGGGTCGTGCGCTTGCTGTGTAAAAAAGCTCAGCAAATCAGCTCCAGCGAAATTTTTATGATTTGTTCTCTCAGACAGCTATCTCATTTAGCTGTGGAACCCTTGAACTTCAGGTTGATTAGTGTTTTGCTGATTATTTGGAAGTTACGCTAAGTATTTTAAAGGAAGCACTACGCTGGTATAAAGTCACGGGAGTGTGACATTGCATTGACAATAGCTTTATTATTAATCAAGTTTTCCTGTTGAGATATACTTGGATGTTGGGCAGCCTGAACTTATATAGTTATAAAGTTCTTTTTATAGTAATGAAGGTCTTTTGTTTAGGTGCAAATCAATTTTTCTATCCGTATTCATTTCAGATAGGTGTCTTTTCACTTTTGCACAGTCCAGCTTTGTTGATAGAGTCACCTTGCACTTAAATTTGATTACAGCAATTTTGTCGTCAACACACAGGTGTATTTTTTAGGTGCAAAAAAGACCGTTTTATTATCCTTATACATTTTTGGACAGGTGGTATTTTTTCACTTTGGCAGTCAAGCTTTGTTTATAGAGGTTCCTTGAAATGTAAATTTGAATCCCAGCAATTTGGTAGTCACCACAGGTGTATTGATAGGTGTCCACAAAATACTTTTATTAATCGTTATACATTTCAGATAGTCGCTTTTTTTCACTTTTGGTCAGTCAAGCTGGTTGATAGATGCACCCTTGCAACTTATATTTGGATTCCAGCAAATTTTGTCGTCAAGCAGGTGTATTTGTAGGTGCAAAAAAATACGTTTATTATCCGTATACATTTCAGATAGGTGTTTTTTTTTTCTATTTGGCAGCAGTCGCTTTATTACATAGAGGCTCCTTGCAATTAATTTGAATCCAGCAATTTGTCGTCCAACGCAGGTGTATTTTTAGGTGCATAAACAATTACCGTTTATTATACGTATACATTCCAGATTGCTGTTTTTTTTTCTCTTTTGGCTCACTCATGCATTTGTTGATAGTGGCCACCTTGACACTTAAATTCAATCCGCAATTTTGTTTTTGATTTTAAGGGGATTTGTGAAATAGCTGTGATTTGCCGTTTTTAAGTTGAGACTTTACAAAACTTCTTCCATACTTTCTCTATATTTTTATTTTTGAAAAAAATGGAGACGTAATTCCAGGTGGTAAGCGAGAAAGTGGGGTGTAGACATGGAGGTAAGGGTACGAGTGAAGGTGCTCCTTCCAGTGCTGGCGTACAAACGCAAGCCTGAGGTCGTCGGTTGCAGGACAGTCAGGCCTGTGTAATCGCTGGGCCAGTGCCCTGTGATATCTCAGTAACGGATACAGCGTCGCCTTTCTGTTCTACAGTGGTTAATGCAACTGCATCCAGCAGTTTACTCCTCGTCCTCCCTAGTCACGGCCACAAATGCATACGGCCTGTCTGCATCCGTCTCCAACATGAAGCGAGGTAGCCCAAATGTCAACCATTGGTGGATAATCCATTTTCTGAAGAACCTCTGTGACGACAAATGCGGTTGGGTCAGAGGCTTGTGAAAAGATCAAGAGGCAAAGTGGATGATGTTTGTCTGCTCTCTGACGCCCAGTTCTGATGCCATCTGAGGACGAGAGGGAAGCCGGTCAATCGTCAAAATACCGAGCGGTCTGCAACACCTTCCAGTTGCCTGGCTTGTAGCCCGCAGCTTCTGGATGCAGAAAGTCAGGTACGACAAGTCACCTGTGTTGTATGATGATCGATGGATTTACGACATTGCGGATCCATCGTGGTCTTTTCTCGAATTTGTTGCGAGCGCTTAATTACGGACGAGGAGGAAGACGATGCAGGTAGTGTCATAAGGGTCCCGCCTCAAATAAGGGAAAAGAGGGCGGTCGGCAGAAGTCCGCTGATATGGATTCGCCTGACAATGGTCAGCGGACAAACACGCTCCATCGTTAGTCGCGTTCAAATAAAGGTCAGGGGTCTTCTCAAGCATGGGGTTATTTTTGCTAAGCTCCTGATTCACCCAGCGATGTATATGGCCTGTGCTGGTAAACGCATATGTAGAGGCAAGATTCTTAGGTGTTTAACCTCACCAAAACATGTATAGTCTCTTGCGCGAATGCATGAGTTGAATTGGAGGCATCACTTGGCCAAAAAAAGGCCAGAACGACGACGGGCTTCCAACCATTGTCAAACCCTCTTCTCCGCATCCTACTCCTCCGCACCACAGCGTTTCCTCAGCTGTTTTTTTAGCGTTCGGCTCTGAAATAAAAAAAATATATATTTTTTCCAATAATCTGCTATTTGCTGACATTGCTTTAATTTTTACAAGGTATCTTGGAAAAAAAGCCCCAAATTTGTGTTACGCAATTTCTTCCAGTTCGGCCAATACCCTACATGTGGGTGTTAAACTGCTGTTTGGGCGCATTGGCAGGGGGATACAAGGGTGGGGAGTGCTATTTGGGCTTTTGGCGCACAGATATGGTGGGGGTATGTCGCATCTCCAATAGCCCCAAAGTACTAAAACAGGTGAAATCTTCCAGTGAGTTGTCAATTTTGGATTCAAACACCCACTCGGGATCTCACCTAAGGGTGTATTTTGCTATTTGGCGCACAGGTGTTCCGTAGTTTTTTTTTAGCATTGGGCATGGAAATGGAGGGGGGAAACGCAGTAGTTCCGCCATGTTTTTGGCTTCATTTTCAGTATTCGCCATACGGATATATGACGGGATAACTTTAATTTGGGGGTCGGTAAAATTACAATGTTATCAATTTTATTATAGTTTTTTATGTTATATTTACTTTTACACAATAGATGAAGCGAGTTTTATATAAAAAGTGCCGTTTTTAAGTTGTCGTATTATGACAGCCTTAGCTTTCTTAATTTTTTGCATATGGAGCTGCTTTTGGGCTTGTTTTTTACGAGATGAGTTGATGTTTTTATTGATATCATTAGGGGGGGGGCACATATGATGCTTATGAATCACTTTTATTAAGGTTTTTGTGCGCTTTTTGTACAAAAAAAAGATAATCACTGGGTAGTGTTTTTTTATTTTTATTTTTCTTCAGAGGTCACTTGTGCGGTATATGGACATGCTAGTTTACTCATAGGTTGATCGTTTACAGCAGATACCAATTTTGTATATTTTGGTTAATGTTTTTACTGCTTTTTACACAATAAAAACACATTTATTTTGGAAAAGGAAAACACGTTTTGCATTCACCGCAGCTGAGGAGCCTAAACTTTTTTTATTTTACTGTTTATGGAGCTGTATTGGGACTTTTTTTTTTGCGGGATGAGTTGAAGTTTTTATTGTAATATTTTTGGCGGGGGACAAGACTTTATGATCGCTTTGTTAAATATGTTTTTTTGAGAGGTAGGGTGATGAAATACTGCAATCCTAGCAGGGTTTTTTATTTTTATTTTTAATAGCGTTCACCGAGCAGTATCCGTGAAAGTTATTTTACTCTGTTGGTTTGAGGACGATTACGGTGGTTGTGGCCAGATTTTTTTTTTTTTCCAATGTATGTAGGTTTTATATTTGAAGCACAATTTTTTTGAAAAAAAAGTGTTTTTATTGTGTTAAACAATATTTCTGCATCCGCTAGCTTCTAAGCCAGAACTTTTTTAATTTTTCCGTATACAGAGCTGTGTTAAGGATTTTTTTTTGCGGGATGAACTGACGTTTTAATTGAATCACTTTGATGTTGTTTATGAGTTTTTGTTTACTTTTTACTCCCATTTTATGTTGATGCGGGTGAACAAAAAAATCGCTATTCTGTGACTGTTTTTGGTTTTTTTTTTTTACGGCGTTCACCATACGGGTTAATTAACATGACAGATTTTTACGGTGGGTCGTACGCGACGCGGCGATACAAATTATGGGTACTTTTATTTTAGTTTTGATCTTTTTAGGGCGATTGGGCGTTTGTAAAGGGGGAAAAGTGCGATGTACGTGTTTTTATTTTATTTTTTGTGTTTGTGTTATATACTTTTTTACACTTTTTTTAACTTTTCCATTACTTTTTTACACTTTCCCCAGGGGGGAATTGCATGAATGTTAGTCAGTTTCATTTATGCAATAGGAAATCAGGCATACAGCCTTATAGACTGTATACTGGTCTCCATGGCAACTGTCTGTCACGCTGCCACAATGCATTGTGGGCATCGTGACGTCACCAGGACAACGGATGCTGTCATTCAGCATCCGGGCTGTCTGGTAGGAGGGACCGTGGGTTACCGGCGCTGAGCGCCGTCTCACTGCGCCGAGATCGGCGGGCAGCAGGAGCTCACTCCTGCCGTCCCTGCCGCGATGTCGCGACCACGATGTCGCGACTCGGGTGGGTTAATCCCCCGCGGACCGGGAGCGCCACCTTGGCGGGGGGATTGTGGCATGATGCCAGCGGCTTATTTACCGCTGGTTCCTTGCAGCGATCGTGCTCGCTCCGCTTGTGGAGTGTGCAAATATAGCCTTGACGTACCTCATACGGCATTTGCGGGAACCCCTACCACGAACATTGCCGTTTTTGATGAGTACGGCATATGTCCGTAATGGGGTTTAAAAGTATGTGTCCAAACCAGATTCCCCGTAACTGCCAAATAGCATTTGTATTGTTTGGGGGTACAATTACTGTTTGGGACACAAAGGGTTTCAACATTACCATTTGAGGTGCCATGGAAGGTGAGTTTGTACAGGAGGAGTGTAAGATGTTTGTGTGCTAAACTCTGCAGAGATGACTTGTGGCCGGGAGAAGTAATCATGGAACTGATGGATCTGGACTGAATGGGTGCCTTGAAAATACATCTTCTTAGGCAGGCCTACCAAGATCCCTATATTGCTATACACCACCTTCCTATCAAACACTTCTGTCACTCTTTCACTAGGGCACCCCACAGTCACTTATCTGTATATAGATGTACTGTCAGGATGGTAGGTTAATTCACTTTTATGTAAACCACCCCATATTTATGAAACTTGTCTGGACCATTGTAAACTTAGCTCTTCTCACTCTTGTTTGTCTTTCTGTCTGCTCTTATACCCTAAATTGTAAAATGCTTCGTAATTTGTTGATGCTATATAAATAAAGATTATTATTAGAGATGGGCAAATTTCTCAAAAATTCGATTAGCCGACTTTGCCAAATTTTCTGGCAAAATTTGTTTTGACCCGAATTTATTTGCGTAAACCCACCTTTAAAAACAGCTTTTTCCGGGTCAGAGGCCTTAGGGTTTGTGAATGGTCCATGCTTAAATATGCATGGGAGCAGGGTTTAGGTCTTCATACAATGCTTTTTTTTAGTATGACAGCAAAAAGGCCGCCGTCTTAAGTCCTCACTCTAAAATTCCCTGGACACTTACAGGGGCAAAATTGACCAAATAACTGAAGCGGGAATGCAGCCTGACAAAGTCATGGCAGCGCCAGCTGGAGAAAAACAAGCTGAGGGCTAAGATCCTACGATAGCATCAAAGAACACAACAGTAGGTTCCTGGAGCTGCCACAGGTCTCAGCACAGTAAGGGGACGTCACAGCAGTGGTCACTCCATGAGGCCAGAACTTTAAATCATCACAAAATATGACAGAACCTGTTCTGTTAAACGCTAATACATGTAGAGGCCCCTCCCCCTCCCCCTCCCGGATTAGTGGAGAGGGTGTCGGCAGTAAGTTTGCGTTGACTTCTCTGATCATTTTGCCCTTCCTTTCATCCATCAGTGTCCGCTCGGTCAATAATCCATCAGTATTGCTAAGGCCAAAAACAAACACGAGTTGATCCAAAACAGAGATGAGCAGTAAATGGGATATTTGCATATCTTCTGTGTTCTGTATCCACTCCTGCTTTTGGCTATCAATCCTGATGCTTTTCATTCCTTCTGACAGATGAAAAGAAGGGGAAAACCAAACATAGTGGCAACGTCATATAGTGGTGAGGGTTGAAACAGCATTAGGAAACCACAGGGTGTTCCAGTGAGACAGCGGTCACTTGGCAGCAGCATGAGTAGGCCACAGAGTGGCACAATGACAAATTCTGGAGGTGGAAGCAACATCAGGAGCCCACAGAGGGGCACAATCACAGAGTGTGGAGGTCACGGCAGCAGCAACAGCAGCAGCATGAGGCCATAGAGTGGCACAATGACATTCTGAAGGTGGCACAAAGAGAAGTAGGCCACAGAGTGGCACAAAGACAGAGTGTGGAGGTGGCACAAACAGGAGTAGGCAACAGAGTGGCACAATGACAGAGTGTGGAGGTCATGGCAGCAGCAGCAATAGCAGAAGGTCATAGAGCGGCACAATGACAGTGTGGAGGTGGGTGGCAATACCAGTCCCTGGTAAAGATGGTGGTAGCAGATGGAGCAACTGGCAGCAGATGTGTGGCATCAGGCGGGTGGTGGCATCAGAATAGTCCCTGAGGCAGGTAGTTTGAATCCAGACTCATTTCTCAAAGTTTTGGTGAGGTGTCATGGCTGATGTACAGTAATCTGATGGCTCAGGCAATGGTGTGTGGAACTCCTGGCCGATCCACGCCTGATGCATATTGACAATGGTCAGTCGCTCCAAATTTCCGCTGGACAAGCGGGTTCTCCTTGGGGTAACAATGGCCCCCGCCGCACTGAACAACCGCTCTGATGCCACACTACTGGCCGGGCAGGACAGCTTTTCCACTGCAAACTCGACAAGTTGCGGCCACACATCCAGTTTGGATGCCCAGTAGTCCAGCGGATCTTCTAATTGGGGTGGCAGAGTGCAGTCCAAGTAGGCTACCACCTGTTGGTTCAGGGTCTGCTCCAGGTCCTGCTGCTGCTGCTGCTGGTGAGTATCCTCATCACTAGGCGGGTGAAGGAAGCTGCTCATCAGCGACTCCAGACTTATGTTGCTGCTGATGGAGCTGGTACTGCTCCTACCCCCACACCTTCCCACAGCAGCAGTAGTACGTGAGCGCTGAGGAACCCCCCCGGTCAGACCTGTCAGAGGATGGACGATGCCGCACATAGGAAGCGGCCAACTGACTACTGAGTATTTCTCTATAGTATTTGAGTTTGTCCTCCCTCTCAGCAGCTGGAAAAAAGGCTCCCATTTTAGACCGGTAGTGAGGGTCCAAGAGGGTGGAGAGCAAGAAGTCATCCCTCTGCCGGATGGTGATTATTCGGCTGTCACTAGCCAGGCAAATAAGCATGCTGCGGGCCATGTGCACAAATGACTCTGAGGGACTCCCTGCCTCCATCTCCACTGTATACTGCCACGGTGCCCGGGGGTCATCTGCCTCATCTTCCTTATCTCCCTCTACCTCCTCCGGATGCTCCTGCTCCTCCTCTCCTGTCACCTGGGTAGAAAAACCACTCATTTCACCAGACAATGCTTGTGCTCCATGTCCTCTCCTCCCTCCAGTTCAGTCCCCATCGGACTCATGTGCCCTTGAGATGTAGTCGCCACATCTCCAGTTCCCTGCCCAGACAGATTTTTCAGCATCTTTTTCCCAGGAATGAAGCCGTGGAATGGGGTTATTCATCCCGTAGTCCTGGCGACTGACAAATAACGTGGCCTCCCCCAAATGGCCTCAGCAAACGGCAGGTGTCACGCATAAAACTGCCAATGGGTTTACATCAAAGTTACACAGGGGAGTATTTCCTGTCCGCCTGGATCATCAAAAATCATTAATGGCCTTTCTCTGTTCATACAGTCCCGGGCCAACTGTGCAGGCTGGAATTCCAACGGTGGAAACATCGCATATCAGAGTGTGTTGGGGGAGGCCGTTCTGCCGCTGCAACTCGAGGAGGGTGTTCCTGGCTTTGGGAGGAATGGATGAAGTGCATGCACAGTTTCCTGGCCATTTTCAGAATCTTCGGAAGATCGTGGAAGACTTCAGGAACCTTTTCACAACCAATTGAAACATGCGCCATGCAGGGCGCATGGACCATCCCCCCTCGGTGGGAGCGTGGACACCATGTTTTCTTCATTGTCCGTCACCCATGGTTCCGATTTGCAGTTGGCGCGGAGAAAGCCACACATCGATTTTTTTGATGCATGACGTGGAGCAGTTCCTCCCCTGTGTGACTTTGTTCGCCGAGGCAAGCCGGTGTAGAACTGCGTGACACCGCTGTGCCCTACACATGTGGTATGAAGGAGCAGTACTTGTGGAGGCTGAGATGGTGGTGGTGGTTTGGGGGAGGAGGAGGCGGACATTGGCGCAGGAGCCGCAGTTTATTTACAACGTGGAGGAGAAGCGGGGTCCCCCTGTCCAAGTTGTTGGTGTGCCTGGGCAGGAAGCACATTCACCCAGTGGGCCGTAAAGGACATGTACTGGTCCTGACCGTAGTTACAGCTCCAGACGTCCGAGTTGCCGTGCCCCTTGGAACAAACCGATAAGCTCAAGGACTGGCCCACCTTCTGTTCTACATATTTCTCCATCTCGGCTCGGCACAGGCCATTAGTTCTCTGAACGGTGCAGAGTCCACCATTTGGAAAGGGAGGGACTGCAGTACCAACAACTTGGACAGGAGCAAGGTCAGCTTCTGCACCTTAGGATGGTTGAACGTATATTGTTGTCTCTTTGCAATCGCCTCGCTGAACGAATGCTGGCACCATGAGTAGCAAGGAACAGGAGCATCTGGACCGGGAGATGATGGCAAAGAGAAACATCTCCCTTCTGCAGAGGTGGTGGAGCCTTGACTGGCTGCAATGGCATGCGTGCCACTGGGCGCTGCTGCTGCTGCGGTTGCTGCGGCGGCAGGATGGACCACCACATGGACCACCACATCTGAGCCACGTTTCTCCCAGGCACCGGATGGTGACGCTGCATGTGTTGACGCAGGGCCGTAGTCCAACGTTAGCACCCTGGCCAGCTTCACTTTCAGCTACAGATTCTACATATACCCATATATTCGGCTCCTCCGGTGTCTTAGCAAAGAACTGCCACACCGCCGAGTATCCGATTTTACCGCCAACGCTCCGCTCTGAGTGACTACTGCCGCCGCTGCCTCGCTGAACCCCTGTGCCGCTACTTTCATGGACCTGCGAAGCGGGTTTTTTACCCCGGGGCCGCTGGGCTCCCAACCTCGCCCTGCTGCTATCCTGCTGACTCATGGCCACACAACCCACTTGCTGGCTGTGCCACTGCCTGACGCACAAGCTGACGCCCTCTTCTCCTGACGATGATGAAGCCCTTGCCTCACCCGGCTCCCAAGTGTGGTCGGCTACATCATCATCTATTGTGTTTCATCGTCACTGCTGTCCTCATCACTGGTCTTGGTATGCAGAGGCTGACCCCTCACAACATGACCTCCCAAGCCATTCTCCACATCTATACTTTGTCGCCTACTGCAAGAAGCAGGGGATATTGGCCCCATTTCTTCACTGCCAAGTAGCTGCTGACTGCCCTCCTCAAATTGTTCATCCTCGCTATATAGTGGCGCTGAGCCCAGACCACATAGTAGATCTCTGGCTGAGGGAACCGGATGGGACAGAGGCGGGCTGAGGACAGGTGAGAGCCGCTGACCCGCTCCCGGGCCATGCCAACTAAGGGCTGTGTCTGACATTCCCACCGACTCTTGGCTGGGGTTGTCAGATGTCATCTGGGAGGAAGTGGATGACCTAGTCAACCAATCAAGAACCTTTGGGTTTCTAGTCAGCACATGGCTGCTAGATGACAGCGGCAGTTGTGGCCTCACCGTGTGACCCCTGCTGCGACGTCCCCTTGCTGTGCTGCGACCTGGGCCTGCTACAGGAATGTTTGTACCACTGCCACTCGCAGGTGCAGAGCCTGCCACCTCTCTGTCTGACATACTGTTTGTTCTAAAATGTACAGACTCTGTTTAATGAAGATATCTGTATATGATAAACAAACACCCTGTATTTGACTCCAAA
Source organism: Phyllomedusa bahiana (assembly GCA_025379985.1). Lineage (NCBI taxonomy): Eukaryota > Metazoa > Chordata > Amphibia > Anura > Hylidae > Phyllomedusa > Phyllomedusa bahiana. The sequence continues at coordinate 44,594 of JAODAL010015204.1, forward strand.
TGAACCCACTAACAAGCTTGGGTAACCCTTGGATATAAATTGCGCTCCACAAATGGCCAGAAAAAAGTTACTTGTATGTGCCGTTTAAAAACTCTGTGTATTTTACTGAATAAAAAAGCACAAACAGGCTTAATTAACCTTCGCATATGAATTATGCTACAGGCAAAATTGCTTCTTTGGCGGTGAAAAAGAACGTTTCTTTTAGTGACCACAACAGCAGAACAATGTTTAATTAACCCCTGGATGTAAATTGCGCAAAAGAAATGAGCAACCAAAAATTAAGTGGTATTTGGATTGTAAAAACGCTGTTTCTTTAAATGAATACAACAGGAACAGGCTTAGATAACCCTTGGATATTCAATGTGCTGTGAGCAGATAGCATTAAAATGTATATGCAGCTGCACTGGACACACACTGGACTTCAGATCCAATACCCCACAAAATCAGAATTAGAACATAAGAGAAGCTGTCTCTGAGACAAGCTGTGACACCCCCCAAAAATCGCTGTATAAAAATTAGTTCTTTAGTATCAGCTACCATAAGCAGCCGCGGCAGCACCTTCCCTGCTCAGTACTGTGAGAGCGGTATGAGCTCCCAGCGTCGCGCCCGGACTTATATAGTGCGGTGACGTCACAGAAACCGGCCGGTCTCTGATTGGCTTCATCTCTGCACATGTCATATAGGCTATGCCCTTCTTCCTTCCAGAGTTCTTTGCCCCATGTAACTCTATGTGCTCGCAGCCATTTTATCAATCAAAAACACACTTCATTCCCGCAAATTACCCCAAACTTCGACTTTGTTCAGAACCGAAGTTTTCCTGAAATTCTAAACGAATTCCACTTCGTTAGAATTAATTCGCCCATCTCTAATTGCTACGGCCCCTAACTCTGAGTCAGGCAGGGATCGACACACAGTTGTGCTGTTTCCTGATTGTGGAAGCCATGCAGTGTTATTCTGTTTCTTCTGGCTGTGTAGAGTGAAAATGTGCCGGCCCCTTACTCTGTGAGAGAGACAGGAATGCTCGCTCCTGTGAATACGAACGGGGACCGAACAGAATGTAAATGAGCTCTCAGCTAGTGAAATGCAAGGAGGAGGGATCCAACCAGGACTGGACATCAGTGTAAACAGAAACAGAAGATAAGGAATACTGTGATAACAAGACAGCTTTGCTAAAAATCGCTCATGGATACAAATCTGCGAGGTGCTGTACCCGGGGATTTAAGCGGGTATGATGCCCGAAAGCAGGGGCTCATCCGTAAGTTAATTTTTATTATAATACTATTGTTGCTATATTGATTGTCAATGTGATGTGAATTGACTTTCTTACACTGGTCTTCCCACATTCCCTAATCCCACTCCTGTCACTTCAAAACGTTGTCAGTTCCAAAAAGTGACTTTAGGGCTGTTGCCCTTCTTTGGGGTTCACGGCATTGTTTTGCCCCCTTTTCAATGACGGTTGGGGGTGAAAAGTGTTTGCGATAGGTAATGGGGGAAAATTTCCAAAATTTAAAAAAAGTCACGTGTCATAAAACCTTTTAAAGGAAAACCCATCGTGCCCGCTTCTCAAGTGCCCGGGTTGAGGGTTTAAGTGAATTGGGAAGCCTTTACTTTGCCCAAAAATTGCAAAAAGGGGAGGGAAGCTTATGTTCACCTGTCCAGGGGGAAACCCTAAGGCCGTAAGTAAAAATTTTTCGTGCCCTGTCTCTAGGTCATCAAGAAAATGTCGCACGTGCCAGCTGGATTTCCCCCCCCAAAGAGGGTGAACATCAGCAGGGGGAGATCCCCCCACCCCCTTCCGGGTCCGGGCGCCACAAAAGGAACCCTTGCAGGGAGAAAAGAAGATTTGCCGGGACATTCAGGGGGGGGGCAACCCCCGGGAAAAAAAACCCTTTGGGGCGCAATTTACCTTTTGCTGAACCCCCCGGAACTCACCCCTACACCGCGTCCCGGGGGTTCCCCCCCCAGGGCACTTTTTAAAAATTTGGGTTTTGAGTAAAAAGCCCTCCGTAGGAGGGACAGAGAAAGGGAAGAAGAGCCCAAAAACCCCCGTCCCCCCATACGGCGGTCCGGGCGGGAAAGATCACCACGTTTCAGACAGGAGTACTTTTTTCCCCGGGGGTTTGGCTACCTTTAAAATCACCCCAAACCCCTCCCGGGAGATCGGGTGATCTTTCTCGTCCATGCGGTGGTTACTGGGCATTCCTGGTGCGCCTCTTCCACCAGCCCTTAGAGAGAGGGTCTTGGGCGAAATTGCCCTTACAGACCCTTCTTTTGTTCACCCCCACCCCCTTATTCCTTTGCCATTTTTCCCCTTCTTCCTCCACCAAAACCCCAAGCCTCAACCCCCTTCCCCCTTCCCCCATACGGGCCCCCACCTATGTACAACATTGGGTGCCCCAAATAAAAAAGGCAGTGGGTACCAAAAACGCCAACCTCCCCCTCCAAAACCCAACCAATCACAACCCCCCCCCATTTTTTTCCTTTTTCTGAATTGTCCCCCCCCCACCTATCCCCCAAATTTTTGAAAAAAAAAAATTTCTGTTAGTTTTGTGGTCTGTAAGGGCAATTTTCCCCCGGGAACCCCCCTTTGTTTTTAAAGGGTTAAAGGGTTATTTAATTTTCCCTTATTTTTTATGTTATTTATTTTTATTTTCTAAAAAAAATTTTTCTTTTCTAAAAAAATTATTTTTTTTGAAGTTTTGGGAAAAGTTTTGGGAATTGGAATGGTGGGGGGGGGAACTTTGATTTTTATATTGTTAAATTTTATTTTTATTCCCAAAAATTTAATATTTTTTAATTTTTAAAAGTTTTTTGGCTTCCATCTTATTTATTTTTAAAAGAAAGTAGTTCTTCTTTAACCAAGTTTTTAAAAGGTATATTTTACATATTTTCAATTAACTTTCTATTTGGAATTTCATAGAAAAAAAAATCGATGTAAATTCCAAAAATTTTTTTTTTAAATTTTTTCAAACAAAATAAAATTTTTTTTAGGATTAATAAAATCACTCCCCTTAACAAATTTTTTTGGGTGGGGAGTTAAAAAAAAATCAAAAAAGGGTTTTTTCTTGCACCAATCGGGAAATTTTTTTGAATTCAGTAAAATAGTCATCTTGACAAACACCCCAAAAAACCACGGGAAAAGGGACAAAAAAAATTTTTTCCAAAAAATTTTTCCCTTTGAAATGGGGGTTCCCGCCGGGCAAAAAAAGGAGCGTTTTTTTTTCCTTTTTCCCGTTTTAACTCAGCCTTGGGGTACCTTTTTTTTAAATTTTAAAAAGGGTTTCTAAATAATTAAATTTTGGGACTAAAAAACCTTTTTTTTTTTTAAAATACCAAACTTTTTTTGCCCCCTTTTGAAAAGAGGGGGAAAAATTTTTGAGAGGTTTTGGGGGAATTTCTCAATAATTCGATTGGGTCACTTCGCCGAATTTTCCGACAAAATTCGTTTCGTTCCGAATTACTTCGGCACGAATCCTTTTAAAAAGCAGCTATTTCCGGCTGAAACAGACCCTGCGGGTGCTGTAGAACGTTGTGCCATGCTTAAATATGCGAGGGGCTTGGTTTTTTCTTATAAAAATTTGTTTTTTGTTTTTAGTATGCCCACCAGGGACTGCCCCCCGCTTTTAGAATCGTTCACTAAAAAAAATTTCCCCTGGGAAATTAAGAGGGCAAAACTGCCCCAAAAAAACCCCCAAGCGGGAATGTAGCCTGTTAAAGTCATCCCGCGAAAGCTGGAAAAAAACAACGAAGCCATTGGGGAAATTAGTGCGGGTGTGGGGGTTTAAACGGCGGCAGCCACAGCAGAAAGGGGGTTCGGGGCAGTGGCACAATGACATTCTGGAGGGGAAAAAACCAGGGGGAAGCCCCCAAAAAGGCAAAAAGATTAAAGGCAGGGTCACGGGGGGCAGCAGTATGGGGGTCAGGCAGTGGAAACAATGACTTCTGGAGGCGGAAAAAACATTTTGGGCCCCACAGAGTACAAAATTGATACAGTGTGGATTAACGACAGAAACGCTTGAGATAAAGGCGTGGCACAATGAAAATTCTGGGGGGGGCGGCAAAACAGTATTAGGCCACAGAGGGGCACAATCAAAACAGTGTGGGGGTTCAGGGGCGGCAGCGTTTTGGTTTCAGGCAGTGGCACAATGACATTCGGGAAAGGCGGCTAAACATTATTAGGCCCAGAGTGGCCAATCACACAGTGGGGGAGGCCCAAGGGGCGGCAGCAGTAAAGATTCAGGCAGGGGCACAATGACATTCTGGGGTGGCAAAAACAGGAGGAAAGCCACAGAATGGCCAATGATGAGAGCGGAAAGGTCCCGGCGGCAGCAGAAATGAAGTCAGGCATTTCAAAATGACAAAAGTGGGGAAGGGCACGGCAGAGTCACAGCAGCAGCATGAGGTCAAGAGTGGCAAAAATGACATTCTGGAGGGGGGGAAAAACAGGGGAAGCCACAGAGGGGCACAATGACTGAGAGGGGAAGGTTTAAGGCGGCAGCAGAAAGGGTGGGCGGATGGAAACAATAAAACAGTCGGAGGAAATGGCAGCAGCCACACAGCAGCTTTAGGGGTCGGGCCGGGGCCACAATGACACAGTGTGGTTCCCCAGGAAAACATCAACAGCAGCGCAGCATGAGGCCCATAAGGGCCCCAATGAAAACCTGTTGAGGTGGGTGGCAATACCAGTCCCGGGAAAAGATGGGGGAGGCAAAATGGAGAAACTGGCAGCAAGGGTGTGGCATCAGGCGGGTGGCGGAAATCAAATAGTGGTGAGGCAGGGAAATTTGAACCCATACTACGCCTAAAGGGATTGGTGTGTGGAAAACCCGGCCCATCCACGCCCATTATCTTGACAAAGGTCATTTGCTTTCCCCATTTTTTCCCCTGGACATGCGGGGTTTTCCTTAGGGTAACGATGGCCCTCGCCCACTGAACACCCCCTTGATGCCCAATACTTTGGGGGGGCAGGACAGCCTTTTCCACTGCAAACTCGGGAAGTTGGGGGCCACACATCCGTTTGGGTGCCCCGTACCAGCGGTTTTTCTAACGAGGGGCAGGGAAGGAGGGGGTTTTTTTTTTCCCATAGATAGGCCACAACCTGGGTTTGGGTTTTGGGACTGCCCAAGGGGCCCCTTTCGCTGTGCCCGGGGTGGACTGCCCTCCCCACTAGGCGGGTGAAAGGAAAATGCTCATCAGTGGGCCTTCCCGACTTAGGTTACTGTGAAGGAGCTGGGACGGGTCCCAACCCCCCCCCCTTCTTTCCCGCAGCCGGGCAGTAGTACGGAGCGCGAGGAAACCCCCCCGGGGCCAAAAAACCCGTCAGAGGAAAGGGAAAGATGCCGCAAATAGGCAGGGGGCCAACTGATTAAAGGAGGATTTCCCTATAGTAATTTTAGGGTTTTTCTTCCCTCTAATTTGCTGGGAAAAAAAGGCTTTCCCCTTTTTTCCGGTTTGCGAGGGGCCCAAAAAAAGGGTTTAAAAGCCCGAAGTATTTTCTGCCGGAAAGCTGGCCCATTTGGGTGTTTACTAGCCCGGCAAAAAAGCATGTGCGGGGCCCTCTTCACAATGGGCTGAGGGGCTCCCCCGCCTCCAAATTTTCCCCTGTAAACTGCCCCGGTGCTTTTTTTGGGCATCTGCCTCATCTTTCATCTCCCCTCCCCCCTCCTCTGGCTGCTCCGCTCCTCCTCTCTTGTACCTGGGTAGAAAATCCACTCATTTAAACCCGACAAAAGCTTTGCTCCAATTCCTCCTTTTCCCCCTCCTCCCTTTTTCCCCACCAGGGCTTTGTGGCCACGAGATGTTGTCGGGCCCCGTCTTTGTCCCCTTGCCCAAAGATTTTTTTCCCCGGAAAACAAAAAAAACGTTAATGGCCTTTCTCTGTTTTAAAATCGGGCCAACATGTGCAGGGTGGAATTCCCAGGGGGTGGAAAAAATCGAAAAATTTAGAGTTGTTGGGGGGGCCGTTCTGCCGCGAAAATCGAGGAGGGGGTTCCCTGGTTTGTTCGAAAAGGTTTAAAAAGCATCACCCGTTTTTCCCGGCCATTTTCAGAATGTTTGAAATCGGGGGGAAAAACTTTTAGGAACCTTTTCACAACCGATTGAAAAAAGGTTGGGCCTTCAGGGAAAATGGACCATCCCTCCTCGGGGGCAAAGGGGGATCACCATGTTCCTCCCATTGTCCGTACCATGGTTCCCCATTTTGCATTGGGCGGAGAAAGCCACACATCGAAATTTTTTGGGTGCATACGGGAGCAGTTTTCCCCCCTGTTGACTTCGTTCGCCCCAGGCAACCAAAGGGGTAAAACTGCGTGGGCACCGCTGTGCCCTACACATTGGTATGATGGAGCATTTCTTGTGGAGGGGAGATGGTGGTGGGGGTTTGGAAGGGGGAGGGAGGGGACATTGGCGCAGGGGCAGCGTTTAAAAACGTGGAGGAGAAAACGGGTCTCCTTTCCCAAGTTGTTGGTGGCCTGGGCTGGAAGCCCCATTTCCAACCAAATGGGCGGGAAAGGTCATGTACTGGCCCCGCCCTAGTTTTCAGCTAAAACGCCCCGGGTGCTGTGCACCTTGGGAAAAAACCATGACAAGGACTGACCCACCCTTCTGTTTCTAAAATATTTTTGAAGTCTGGTCTGTCTTTTTTGGGAAAAAAAATTTTCGGCTTGGAAATCCCCCATCTGGCTCGGCCCCAAGCCCTTAGTTCTTGAAAAGGTTTAGGTCCACCATTTTGGAAAAGGGGGGGGGCTGCAGTACCAAAACTTGGACAGGAAACCCCGGTAAACTGCTTTCACCTTTTGGGTGGGTTTGGGGCAATTAAATGTTGGGCCCCTTTTTCAATCGCCTCGGTGAACGAAATGCTGGCGCCGGTAGCGAGGAGCGGGCATTGGGCCGGGAGATGATGGGCAAAAGGGGAAAAAAAGCCCCCTTCTGCTGAGGGGTGGAAGCCTTGACTGGCTGCAATTGGGGGGGGGGGAATGGGGGGGGTGCCCTGGGCGCTGCTGCTGCTGCTGTTTCTGCGGCCCCGGGCCCGGTTTGGGCCACCCCATCTGAGCCAATTTTTTCCCCCGGCCCCCGGTTTGGGGACGCTGCATGTGTTTTACGCGGGCCCCTGGTTTCCAAGTTAGCTCCCTGGCCACGTTTCACTTTCGCCCACAGATTTTACATATACCCCCATTCGGGTTTCCTTTGGGGTCTTAGCAAAGAATGCCCCAAACCCCCCCGGTATCGGATTTTTAACCCCCGCCAACGCTCCGCACTTGGGGGTGAAATTTCTGCCGCCGGTGCCTCACTGAACCCCGTGCTGCTACTTTCTTTGGGCATGCGAAAACGGATTTTTTACCCGTGGCCGCTTGGCCCCCCACCTCACACTGCTGCTTCCCTGCTGACTCACCGGCCCCACAAACCCCCTTGTGGGGTGCGCTTTCTGCCCAAGTGCCAAACTGACCCCCCTCTTCCCCCTGACATATGAACCCTTGCCCCACCCGGCTTTTCCCCAAATGGGGGTCCCGGGGTACATCATCTTTTATTTTTTTTTAAAGTCCCCGGGTTTTCCTCATCACCGGTCTTGGGATTTCCGTGGCTGCCCCTCTCACAAAAATGGGCCTTTCCCCTGCCACCTTTCCCCATCTATACTTTGCCGCCCCGCCCGCAAGAAGCAGGCGTTTTTTGGGCCCCTTTCTTCGCTGCCCAAATAGCTTTCTGACTGGGCCCCCCTCAAATTGTTTATTTCCCCGCTTATTTGGGGGCGTGAGCCCCCGACCCCATAGTAGATCTCTGGGTGAGGGAAACCGGAAAGGGGGAGAGGCGGGTGAGGACGAGGAGGGCCGCTGAAACCCCCTCCCGGGCCATGCCAAAATAATTGGTTTTGTCTGAGGGGTTCCCACCGACTCGGGGGGGGCTGGGGTTGTCAAATGTCATCTGGGGGGAAAAGGATGACCTAGTTTTAACCAATCAAGAAAACCCCCGGGGGTTGGGAAAAAAAATAGGGCCGCTAGATGACCCGCGGCAGTTGTGGCTTCACCCAGTGGGCCCCAGCTGCGACGTCCCCTTTCTGTGCTTGACCTTGGGGCCCGGGTTTCCCGGAATGTTTGTTGGGGGGGCCCCCTGCCACTTTGAGGTGCGAGTCTGCCACCCCCTCTTTTCTGACATACTGTTTTTTCTAAAATTTTACAAAACACTGTTTTTTTTTATGGGTATTGTATTATAAAAAAAAAAAAAAATACACCCTGTTTTTGATCCAAAAGAACCTTAAAAAGCTTGGGGAAAACCCCCGGATATAAATTGCGTCCACAAATGGCCAGGAAAAATTTACTTGTATGTTCCCTTTAAAAAAAATGTGTGTTTTTTCTAAATGTAAAAGCACAAACAGGTTTAAAAAAACCCTTTGGAAATGAATTAGGGAAAAGGAAAAAATTTTTAATTTTTTTGTCCCTTTTAAAAAGACGGGGTTTTTTTTTGTCAGAACCGCAAAACAACGCTTAATTAACCCCCGGATGTAAATTGCCCCCAAAGAAATTTTAGCCGCAAAACTAATAGCTTTGGGGCGTTGTTACAATTGCGTGTTTTCTACGCCACAAAACAAGAGATACGGTTGTAAATTTTCCTTTGCTTGGAAATTTCTACAGGAAAAAAAGTATATATTTTTGGGGTTGAAAAAAGGACGATTTCTTGGGGTCGCTCACCAGCAAAACAACGCTTAAATTTTCCCCCGGATTTTAAATTGGCAATAGAATTGACAGCCCAAAAAAGAAGTGGTATTTTTTATTTTAAAAAAAGTGTTTCTTTAAAGGGAAAAAACAGGGAAATGGCTTAGATCCCCCCTTGGAAATTTAATGATATGCAGCCCGCAAATTGGGCCAACCCCTGGGGTTTTTGATCCAATACCCCAAAAAATTAGAAATAGAAAAATTAAGAGAACATCTCTGAGACAAGTGAGACCCCCAGAGAAATCGTATAAAAAAAATCAATTCTTCAGTTAAAAGGGTATCAGCCGCGGGAGCACCTTCCCCGATGAGCAAGGTTTAGAGGAGTATGACCCCGGCGTCGCGCCTTTTACTTATATAGTGCGGTGAAGTCAAAGAATTCCCCCCGGGCTCTGAATTTGGGGTTCATCCCCTGCACATGTCATGAAAGGGATGCCCTTCTTTTCCCCCAAGTGCTTTGCCCCATGGGCGCCAAAATTTTTTCCTCCCCCAAACCCCCCCCCCCCCCTTTTTTTTTTTTCAATAAAAGCACACTTCGTTCACACCGAAGTAACCCCCAAAATTCACTTCAAAAGAACCGAAGTTTTCCCCGAAAATTTTAAACGAATTCCACTTCGTTAGAAAAAAAAACCCATTCGCCCCTCTTTTAGGGGATAGTCTCCCAAAAATTGGGTTTTACCCTGTTTTTGGGATTGGGTGATAGGAAAAAGGGAAAATATCAAATTTAGGGATTTTTTTATTTAGGAGTGTTTTAAGTTTTGGGGAACTTTTGAGCAGACATGCGCTCCACTTCTTTAAACGGGATGGGCGTGGATGCTGATAAAACTTTTTGGTTGGGCCACTTTTGGGAAAAGGGAAAAAAATTGCTTTGGCCCGTGGCGGGAGCCCGTCGCATGAAGGGTTGGAAACAAAATTTGAAAAGGGATGAGCTTTCCCGGCGGGTGAACTTCCGGTCCAGAGCTACAAACACATTGGTGCATTCCACAAAGTGCTTAAATTCCGGTTCAAAGCTATGAGCACATCGATTGTGCCTAGAAAGGGTAGCACTACATGGCGTGTGTTCCATAGTGGAACCCACGCACTTCCTGTTTGGCAAATATCGACGTCAGTAAGATATGTAATATATCCTTTATGGATATACCTATTACATCAGGACATGTAAAATTCTTGGGACAAATTACTTATTCTGAATGGTGGACAACTACACAACACAGGTTTTACTATGCACATTGACCGTTTATATGTTGATGTTTTACCTGTGGCATTTCAAGTTTAGGACTCCTCCCTTATGAGAGGTAATTTCCATATGAGATACTATTTAAACTTGGTTCAACCATGTCCAAGATAGGGTCATACATCCTCACTCAGGAGTCATATACTTCAGGATTTTTGTTTATTATTATTCTTGTTATTATTTCTTGTTTTAAACGCGTCTGGCCTATTTATTTGTTAAGTGGTGAAGGGTGACTTCATGGCTCGCTAGGGCTAAATACTGGGATCACCCTTTTCGGGGCGAGTTCTCTGCAGAGGGATACATTAGGGACTACCCAGGGATAGAGATTGTTTTCCCTATAAAAATACAATTAATCGTATCTCGCTGCTGTGTATCTTCCCTTGATAGAAATTAACCATTCAGGAAATAGGATATGGTGAAGCTATTTAACCTTGTAATCCCAGTTAACCCTTTCAACATTACAGTTGGGGAGTGATATTTAAATTTATGAACTATCTCATAGTGGATTTTGGGTTTTCTTATCATTGATATGGAATAAATATTAAGTTTTTAATGGGATATTTGTTGCTCCTTTCTGGGAATATTATTCAAAAACATGACCTGTTTTTCAGTGGCTAGTAGTGTAATGTCTCGTGTTAGCCATAGAAAGCAGTAGAAGAGTAAATAATTCATGTGATACCTTTTAGAGGCTAACTGAATATATTTGATGGTAAACCTTCGAGAGTTTTCTCTTCGTCAGACATGATATTATACAAGAAACAGAAAATTCACAGACTTTTTATACACATAAGACAGGAGGACTTCAAAGCATCTTATGTCTCCCTGATTCTGGGTATGTGCTGTGATTGTGGGACGTCTTGAACCTGCAGGTCTTTCACTTGTTTTGAGGTGTGTTGTTATTTTTAGTGATGGGTGAACAGAAAAATGTTCGAGTTTGAGTCAAACTAAAAACAGTAGTGGTGTTTGATTCGAGGTTCGATTCTAACTTGAACTCGAACCCCATTAAAGTCAATGGGAGAAGATGTTTGGTTTAATTTTTATACTTATACAGAAGCTGTAATTACCATCCATAACAGTAAACCGGAGACGTGAAACAACTTAATGAAGAAAATTTGGCTCTGAGAGTGACAGAAAAAAAAATTGAAAGGCTGAAATACTTCATTCCTTTCAATGGCTAACTGAAAAGATGAGGACAGTTTGCAAGCAGGGGCGTAGCTATATGAGGTCCAGCGATAGCAGCTTCTTTGGGGCCTTGCATCCTGAGGGGGCCCAAAAGCCCCTTTTGCACAGAAGAAGACACCGGTATTGGAAATGGCACATGGTAACTGGAAAGAGCCCTATTTCGCTTTTTGCACCAGGGTCCAAGAACTTCAAGTTACGCATCTGAAGGCTGGATTTGATTAGACAGCAGTACCATTGGTGGCAGTGAGAACATGCCAATGGGGAACATAGAGGTTCTGGTTCGACTAGATTAGACGGCAGTACCATTGGTGGCAGCGAGAACATGCCAATGAGGAACATGGGGCTACCGCTTCGACTAGATTAGACGGCAGTACCATTGGTGGCAGCGAGAACATGGCAATAGGGAACAGCGAGGTTCCGGTTCGACAAGATTAGGCAGCAGTGCCATTGGTGGCGGCGAGAGCATGACAGTTGGGAAAATGGAGGTTTTGGTTTTACTAGATTAGACGGCAGTGCCATTGGGGGCACCGAGAACATGCCAATAGGGAACAGCGAGGTTCAGGATAACAGGACTTAGTACATTTGGTGGTACTACAGGTGGAGGCATTTAAAAAATAAAGATTTGGAGGGAAGAGGAGTAAGAGGTGTATGCAGTGCACATCAAGGTCATACAGGTGTACATTTCAAAATAAATTCAGCCGTAAGTATACATTTTGTAGAAGTAGCAGGTAAGGAAACTACAAACATGAGATGTAGTGTAGTTTAAATCTGTACAGTGGGTACAGGAAGTATTCAGACCCCTTTAAACTGTTCACTCTTTGTTTCATTGCAGCCATTTGGTAAGATTCAAAAAAATAATTTTTTTGCGCATTAATGTACACTCTGCACCCCCCCATCTTGAAAGAAAAAAACAAAAATGTAAATATTTTTGCAAATTTATTAAAACAAGAAAAACTGAAATATCACATAGTCTTAAGTATTCAGACCCTTTGCTCAGTATTGAGTAGAAGCACCTTTTGAGCTTGTACAGCCATGAGACTTCTTGGGAAGGATGCAACAAGTTCTTCACACCTGGATTTGAGGATCCTCTGCCATTCTTCCTTGCAGATCCTCTCCATTCCTCAGGGTTTGGTTTTTGGAAATCTGGGGGCAGCCATTTGCAAGTCTCTCCAGAGATGTTCATTTGGGTTTAGGGCAAGGCTCTGGCGGGGGCAGTCAAGAGTTGTTCTGAAGCCACTGCTTTGTTTAGCTGTGTGCTTAGGGCAATTGTCTTGTTGGAAGAAGAACCTTCGGCCTAGTCTAAGGTCCAGAGCACTCTGGAAGAGGTTTTCATACAGGATATCTATGTACTTGGCCGCATTCATCTTTCCTTCAATTGCAACTAGTCGTCCTATCCCTGCAGCTGAAAAACATTCCCATGGCATGATGCTGCCACCACCCTGTTTCACTGTTCTGATTGTATTGGGCAGGTGATTAGCAGGGCCTGGTTTCCTCCACACATACCACTTAGAATTAACACCATAAAGTTCAATCTTCGTCTCATCAGACCAGATAATCTTATTTCTCATAGTCTGGGAGTCCTTCATGTGTTTTTTGGCAAACTGTATGCGGGCTTTCATTTGTCTTGCACTGAGAAGAGGCTTCCGTCGGCCACACTCTGCCATAAAGCCCCGACAGGTGGAGGCCGCAGTGATAGTTGACTTTGTGAGACTTTCTCCCATCTCCCTTTTGCATCTCTGGAGCTCAGCTACAGTGATTTTGGGGTTCTTTACCTCTATATTTACTTTTTTTGCCATTTGGGAAACTTAAAAATCTACAGTTCTCAATCTATAAAGCACTTAAACGTAACTTTTATTATATATAACACTTAACCTCTATACACACTATTTAAAAACCTGATTTCTAACCTCTCAATTTATCCCTTTCTAATTGTGAAGGAATAGCTCCTTTTCTATTGTCAAGTCTGGTGGAATATCACCTATTAACAGGCGAACCTTATATATACAGTGATTTACTAACTCCAATAAGGGATCCTGCACATCCCACTTGGGCAGCCATTCCTAATCCACTGGACATAAAACATATAAGGTTTCCTTGTGAGACCCTCTGCAGCGGGTGACACTTGTAGAAAGAGGTGATAAATCATAAATTAAAATGTCATGCCTGACCTCCCCAACATGTTTCACCAACTAAATGGCTTTATCAGGGGATAGAGGTCCGGTCCCATGTGTTCTAGCTCATTTCCTTTTATATCATGTTAGGTACACACCCTATTCAGGTGCTCACCAATTGGCCACCAGAGATTCAACAACACCCATTCCCCCTTTTTTACTCTCCTGCATGCATTCTGAAACTATGTGCTGCTGCTCCTGCTGCTACTGCATTCTTACAAACAGCATTCCTCAGACAAATTCACCATCTCCATAGCGGGCTTGCGCCCTATCTTACCATGCCGCCCACACCCGCACACTGTACCAATGAACATTTCTGCCCTAACTGTGATGGACTTCTGTCAAATTTCTCTCATAAGATTGCATCTGCGCGGCTCACTTAGAACGGACTAAGCAGCATAGGTATTACATTTTACAGCACACTAATAACTTTATCACTTCCCATAAACCTTTTCTCGCATGCATACTGAAACTATGTGCTGCTGCTGCGACTGCGTTCTAATAAACAACATTCCTTAGGCAAATTCACCATCTCCATAGCGGGCTTGTGCTCTATCTTACCATGCCGCCCGTGCCCAAGTACTGTACCAAAGGACATTTCTGCCCTAACTGTGATGGACTTCCGTCCAATTTCTCTCATATTATTGCGTCTGCGCGGCTCACCTAGAACGGACTGAGCAGAATAGGTATTACATTTTACTGCACACTACTAACTTTATCACTTCCCATAAACCTTTTCTCCTCTATGACTAATATGCATATTCATTGGGAATATGTGCTCCATTATACTGTACACTGCTATTTTTTTCTCTTCCCATAAACCTCTTCTCCTCTGTATCTAATATGCATATTCATTTTAATAAGTGTCACCCACTAAAGAGCGGGTCTCACAAGGAAACCTTATATGATTTATGTCCAGTAGTTTAAGTTTACCTATGGAAAAATAGTAAATATAGTGATTAAAAGTCACTCTTTGTTCTCTTGCTAGATTCCCATTTTTTTGGAGACTATTTGACTTCTTTATCTCTGTCACTAAGGCTCTTCCCCCACGATTGCTTCATTTGGCTTGACGGCCAGGTGGAAGAAGAATTGTGGTCATCCAAAACTTCTTCCATTTTAGGATTATGGAGGCCACTGTGCTCTTAGGAACCTTGAGTGCTGCAGAAATTCTATTGTAACCTTGGGCAGATTGGTGCATTGCCACAATTCTGTCTCTGAGCTCCTTGGCCAGTTCCTTAGACCTCATGATTCTCATGTGCTCTGACATGCAGACTCTGTTAGATCTTATATAGACAGGTGTGTGCCTTTCCTAATCAAGCCCAATCAGTTTAATTAGCCAGACTTCAATGAAGGAGTAGACCATCTCAAGGCGGATCAGCAGGAAATGGACAGCATGTGAGTTAAATATGAGTGTCACAGCAAAGGGTCTGAATACTTAAGACTATGTAATATTTCAGTTTTTCTTGTTTAATAAATTTGCAAAGATATTTACATTTTTTTTTCTTTCAAGATGGCAGAGTGTACAGTAATGAGAAAAAAAATGATCTTACCAAATGGCTGCAATGAAAGAAAGAGTAAAAAATGTAAAGGGGTCTGAATACTTTCCATACCCTTTACGTCAAGGAAAATGTTTGGCTGAGGAATATTGCACTAAGTTCCGCAAATAGTGCATAATAGTTGGTTGGTGTGACCCAGCTTTAAAAGCCCTGTTAAGACAGGGCCTATCTGATGCCATCAAAGGTTTCTGGGTCAGTCACTCTAACCCCAGCACCTTAGATCCAGCTCTGACCCTTACGTTCTGCATTGACCGTAGGAGAGGTCTAAGGGACTGTTAAAACGTGATCATCCATCCATGTCTCCTGTGTCTTTTTCTTCCTTCCCTATAATATCTGTATCTTCCCCTTCTACCTTGAACAACCTATGAAACTCGTAGGTATGAACATCTCTCCTTAAGGAGAGCACCGAACGAACGGCGTGTAGAAATTTTTTTTTGCATTTTCGCACTCTACGAAGCATCTGCATATCACAAGGCCTCCCACACAACCAGCTAGTATCACTCTGCTCTGCACTGATGAGGGACAAAAATCCCGAAACAGCGTTGTCTGCAGATGAGAGATACTGGCTTGGCTAGAATCCTTTTTGCTTTCTCAAGACCTAGTAGGTCAAAAGCAAATTGAGGATTTGTTACATCCAACAGAGGGCGCTGTGGGCTTCTCAGTCCCTTTCCCATAATGCCTTGTAATATGCAGATGCTTCGTAGAGTGCGAAAAGGCAAAACAAATCTCTACACGCCGTTCGTTCAGTGCCCTCCTCAAGGAGAGATGTTCCCCATCCTGAGCCACTTGATGCCTCCCACACAGCCAGCTAGTATCGCTCTACTCTGCACTGATGAGGGACAAAAATCCCGAAACAGCGTTGTCTGCAGATGAGAGATACTGGCTTGGCTAAAATCCTTTTTGCTTTCTCAAGACCTAGTAGGTCAAAAGCAAATTGAGGATTTGTTACATCCAACAGAGGGCGCTGTGGGCTTCTCAGTCCCTTTCCCATAATGCCTTGTGATATGCAGATGCTTCGTAGAGTGCGAAAAGGCAAAACAAATCTCTACATGCCGTTCGTTCAGTGCTCTCCTTAAGGATAGATGTTCCCCATCCTGAGCCACTTGATGCCTCCCACACAGCCAGCTAGTATCGCTCTGCACTGATGAGGGGCAAGAATCCAGAAACAGCGTTGTCTGCAGATGAGAGATACTGGCTTGGCTAAATCCTTTTTGCTTTCTCAAGACCTAGTAGGTCAAAAGCAATTGAGGATTTGTTACATCCAACAGAGGGCGCTGTGGGCTTCTCAGCCCCTTTCCCCAAATGCCTTGTTATATGCATATGCTTTGTAGAGTGCGAAAAGGCAAAACAAATCTCTACACGCTGTTCGTTCGGTGCTCTCCTTAAGGAGAGATGTTCCCCATCCTGAGCCACTTGATGCCTCCCACACAGCCAGCTAGTTTCGTTCTGCTCTGCACTGATGAGGGACAAAAATCCCGAAACAGCGTTGTCTGAAGATGAGAGATACTGGCTTGGCTAAAATCCTTTTGCTTTCTCAAGACCTAGTAGGTCAAAAGCACATTGAGGATTTGTTACATCCAACAGAGGGCGCTGTGGGCTTCTCAGCCACCTTCCCATAATGCCTTGTGATATGCAGATGCTTCGTAGAGTGCGAAAAGGCAAAACAAATCTCTACACGCCGTTCGTTCGGTGGTCTCCTTAAGGAGAGATGTTCCCCATCCTTAGCCACTTGATGCCTCCCACACAGCCAGCTAGTATCGCTCTACTCTGCACTGATGAGGGACAAAAATCCCGAAACAGCGTTGTCTGCAGATGAGAGATACTGGCGTGGATAAAATCCTTTTTGCTTTCTCAAGACCTAGTAGGTCAAAAGCAAATTGAGGGGGGGGCATGGCCTGCTATGTGAGCGGTTGGACACAGGATTTTAGAGCTCCTCAATGGATTCCATTTAACATATAGACGGCGCAATAGAATTGGGACCCAGAAGAGCTAAAATGTTGGATAAACTGCTCATGACCCCTTCCTTAGGGGATATACCCATATCCAACTACTTTTCACCACTCCAGGACCTGGAAGGAGACGGGCTCCCCTCCCGCGCATCGGCGCCATCTTCCCCGGCCCCCACGTTCCAGAAGGAGGACTGCTCATGCACCCGCAATCAGATGCGTGCAGCCGGGATCTCACCGCAGCCTCCGTGCTCAACGCCACCCAGTCTGTTCTCCGGCACACTTACCAGCTGCTCCCCGTTCCCTGCGAGCGTCTCGGAGGAACCTCAGCCTGACCGGCTCTCACCCCTGCAGCATGGCACACAGCGGACCCAGGTAACGGCCTCGGCAGCTTCTTCTGTTTCTGAGGACTCACCGGGACTTTCCCTCTCTCTCCTGCCATTCCCTCTCTCCAGGACTGTTCTTCATCAGGGGAGCCCTGTGCAGGCCAGCCATCTCTCTCCCTCGGCCCCGATATCCCCGGCCGCCATGTTAGATCCCCACGTGTGTGCTCCGGCGCCATCTTTGCCCACAGGGGATAATACAGGCAGCGCTCAGGCAACACGCAAAGGGAGCCCTGTGCAGACTGATTTAAAGAGATATGTCTCCCAGACTCCCCTGGCAGGTGAACGCAACACCCCACAAGCCCACATAGCCCAAAAGGATCTACCCCTCTGGGAACTGAGCTCACCTGAGAACTCAGGTGTGGACTCCTCTGCAAACTGGGCTGCTGAAACCTCTCCCTCTTCCCACCAAACAGCAGGCGACTCTCATCCACAGACCTCTCAAGTCCCCAGGGCGCCACAATCCATGGAGGCTGAAAAGTCATCTGCATCAGCTGCCCCACAATACCTGACGGCACACTGTGTGGCGACCCCCTTCACACAAAGCGCGACCCGCGCATCTCCTCATCTTCTGGCTGATGCCAGGCCTCCAATTAGTTCCTCTATAACAAAAGATGGGACAACCACTGCCTCTCTAGATGCCAGATTTCCCTTTTTGGATAATGTTGGTCCTCAACACGGACTTCTTGCACCGGTGCCAGGTGAACCCACGATATCACAGCTCAACAATGTCTCTGACTTTGGACCCTCACAGCTCCAGTCAACATTCGCTACTGAGAGGTCAGCATGAGCTGATTACCCATCTCCCACTCAGTCTCGTGACTTACGGGGACAACAAGCCTACAGAGCACTCTTACCTTCTCAAAATACCGATTGGAATTCCAACCCGGGATCCCCTTCTTGGGCAAGCAACCCCAACCCTCCCTCAACCGTCACTTATCGCCAGTCCAGTCCCCTTGGCACCTCAATACCTGTATCCAGTGACCAGGCAACACCCTTGCCTCCTCCAGAAGACGCAATCCGAGCTTTAGCCGCCCATCCCGAGCTGCAGGCACTGCTAATGCTCCTTCCTTCAAAAAATGACATGCTACAACTGGGTCGGGACCTCCAGCAAGCTTGGCGCCTAGACCTTCAACCTGTACAGACCGCGGTAACGGATTTCCAGGAGAAAGTACTGCAGATGGAACAGGTCCAGGACTCTACAAATCTCACCGTCGCAACTCTACAAGCCTCTATAGCTGCCCAGTCTGAACGGCAAAACTATTTGGCATCCCACTTGGATGATCAAGAAAACCGTAGTAGGCGCAATAACGTCAGAATACGTGGACTGCCTGAGTCTGTTCGCACCTCGGAAATCATACCCACACTCACCAAGATATTTAATCGAATCCTGGGTCGGCCATTGGACACTCCAATTGAGTTTGATCGCGCTCATCGAGCTCTCCGTCCTCAAAGCCAGGACCCCACCCGCCCGAGGGATGTAATTTGCAGAATTCATCACTATATCCTCAAAGAGGAGATCCTAAGGAAGGCCCGTCTCATGCGATACGTAATGTTTGAGGACTCCAAGATTGGTCTTTATCCGGACCTCTCCAGGCGCACTCTGCGCATGCGATCTGCCCTTAAACCGCTTCTCACCATGCTTCAGAAACGGCATATTCAATACAGGTGGGGCTTTCCGTTTGCCCTTCAGGTCAAGCAAGGAGACACTCTTGTCACTCTTCGATCCCCTTCTGACCTCCAGTCTTTCACCACAGCACTCGGTCTGCCCATGGTAGAGGTTCCCGACTGGATAGCCGCTACCTACTTAACCTTATCTGGACAGGTGACCTCCACATCTCCAAAGATCCAACGCTCGGCTCGACGACGAAAGAATGCGGAGGAGTCTGCACCGTCGACTGGCCCGCTACGTTGATGTTTTGTCCAGGAACTGTAAGATCAATGTGCATTTTCTATCTCCTTATATTCCTCTCCACAATTGTGGAGAAACATTCCTGATATTGGTGTCAGCATAACGTGGTTTTTTAACCCATCTAGTAAATGTACTGAACTATATGTGACACCTATTTGTCTTTACTATTGCTAGAAGTCTTAACGCACTGATTAGACACCTTCTTCTAACATTGGGTCCCCTTATCAGTAGAGATATTTCTTGATAAAACCTGTCATGTTAGTCGCCTTCTACTGTATCCCCGGCAGTGTCCCTTCGACTCCTCCTCTTCCTCTCACCCCCTCCCTTTCCCCCCCTTTTTTTTTATGCTCTCCGCCCTTTTTCTCCAACCTCTTCTCCCCCTTCCTCACCTCCTTTTTTTTTCTCGTCCCCTTTTTCTTTTTTTTTTTTTTTTACGCTGCCTTCAACTAAAATTCCATCAATCCTCTTGAGCCGAGCTCGCACTTCTCGCCTTAACTTTGTTACGTCTTTTCTAGCTATGCGAAGCAGCCATGATTGCCCCCCAGCGATGTTGGCCATGCTTTTCCTTTGGCTTAAAGCAGCTATCCGTCTGCCATGTTTTTTTTTCTGGCCTGAGATTTCTAGGCCTTTCTTGTGGTTTAGATTGTATTTCACTACCCCATCCCTACCCGTTTGCCAGTCGCTGTCAGTTCCACCTTCAGACATACTTTTAACTATCGTGTATCTCTGAGAGTGCTCTTTGATTTTTTCCAATGCATACCATTAGAGTCACGTCCCTTAACATTAAGGGATTCAACATTCCTGAAAAACGGTCGCAGGTCTTATATTACTTACATAAACAAAAATCCCATGTAGTGTGCCTGCAGGAAACCCATCTCCTGTGGGAGCACGCTAAAGTCATCCGCAATAGGTACTTCCCTGCCTGGTACCATAGCAGCAATCCCTCCCAAAAAACAAAGGGAGTAGCAATATTTATTCACAGATCCCTTCCTGTGCAGGTCCTTGATGTCTTTACGGGCCCCAAAAAGGGGCCAAGCCTTTTTGTAAAATGCAGCATACAGGGGCAATTTATCCCTAAAAGAACCTTATGTCCTTTTAACACCAATCAGTTTATTTTTTTTTATAAAAGGTGTTGTTTGCCCTTTAAAATTATTTCCAAGGGGAAAATTTGCCTTGTGGAGATTTAAAACCCTTTTAATCCCATCCTGAAACTTGACTCTTCTACGGGCCATTCTGCTGTCCCACACCATGTGATAAATAGGGTTAAACGTTTGTTGCATAACATGCAACTCTCAGATGTGTGGCGTTTACTGCACCCTGAAGAGAGGGACTATACGTTCTTCTCCCATCGTAAAAAATCCTAAGGTCGTAAAACTTTTGTCCCCTTCAACACCCCCCTTTCTCTCAGTTGCAGTTGACTGTAAGATGGGCACTTAATCCATTCTGATCACCCCCCCGGGTGCATTGCGACTTACCCTTCCCGGGCACTTTAAGCGTCCCCCAAATTCGCCGGGAGATTAAATTAAAATCTTTTTTTGCAAGATGCCTTGTGTCTGGCGGACTTACAATCTAGCATAAAAGAATTTCAAGATACTCATTCCAGAGATCATACTTCCCCTTTCCATCCATTGGGGGGGGATTAAAAATGCTGTTACGAGGAAATATTTCATCAAGCATGGGGCATCTGAAAGGGGAAAACTGCCACAAACTGCAATCATTACTGACAAAAACAACCCCTTGGGGCAGGCTTTCCCATAAAACACGGGTTTCTGAATCGGATCTTAGAGACTGACAAAATTTAAACGAAAAGACATTCCCCTTGCCATGGGGCAAAAGCACAAACAATATTGTCAAAAATTTTTTCCCTACAATTTTCGTATTTTTGGAGTAATAACCCGGGGAAAAATTTCCTAGCCCGGGCTCTGGGGGAAAAAAGCTTTTTCGTTCTTTCCCCAAAGATAAAAAAGGGACTAACGGAAAAATTTGTGCATCAAACTGACGAAAACTGGTGCTTTCCAAAATACTTTTCCCAAACCCTTTTAAAACCCCCACACCTGCCCACGGAATCATTTTAGCCAACACAAAGCCTCCCTACAAAAAAAACCCCAAAAAAACATCCCTTCCCCCCCTTTTCCTGCAAGGTGCAGCCTCCCTTGAGGACCCCATTTCCCCCAAAACAGAGCTGGATTTTTGCCAAAGCGTCCCTTCCTCAGGCAAGAGCCCGGGGCCAAAGGCTAACAGCTAAATTCTAAAAGGGGTATTACGGAGGCCCTTTTCCGGGTCTCACTTTTAAACAGTCTTAAATTTCTGAATCCAATCACTCCCCATTCGACCCAGCATTTCTGAAAGCTCACATTACTGTAATCCCCAAAGATGGAAAGGATCCAACACTGTGCCAGAACTACAGGCCAATTTCCCTCATTAATACTAATGCTAAATTAATTGCTTTGCCTTGCCCTCCCCCTTTTGGGGCGACATTATACCCCCCTTGACCAAGGGGGTTTTAAATCCCCCGGGAGGGAGCGAGGAAAATAACATCCAAAAAAACTTTCCCCTTAATTAATCACTTTCCAGCAAAAAAGGGGGTTTTCCCCCCCCTTGTTAGTGGCTGCTTTTCCGCAAAGGAATGCAAAAAAGGCCCCCTTTTTAACCGTTTTTGGTTGGTCCTTCCCCCCCGGGGCTCTGTCCTCGGGGTGGCCCCAGATTGGGGGCGTACCGCCGACCACTCCCCCAAACAGGCCCCCCAAATTTCCCCGAGTCCCAATGGCTCCTTATCCACCCCTTTACTTTTGGGCAATGGTACCAGCAGGGGTGCCCTCTCTCCCCCCCCCGGGTATAAACGGGTTTAAGGAGAAACTGCTACAAGCCACCCGGGGCCCTGATACCCCCCATTCAGGGAACCCAAATTTGGGGCAGCCACCTTTTAAGTGCTCGGGCCTTTTCGGGGATGAAAATTTTTTCTTTTATAGTCACTCCCCCTCTTATTTCTTTACCCTCCAAATGAAAGAAATTGCTGATTTTTGGCTTTTTGGGAAATCATAAGGTGAATATGTCCAAAAGTGTGGCATTGAATCTCACTCTGCCGACAGGAGTGGTTGCACAGCTTCAGCAGCACTACTCCTTTTCTTGGGCCACCACCTCTATTAAAATTCCTTGGGGCGTCTCCCCCCTCCTCAGCCCATCACACGCATCTTGCCCCTTAACTTCCCCCCCCCGTTCAAAGTGACCGGGGGGGATCTCTCCAATTTTGGATAAAAAAGGGGAAAAATTCCCAAAACTTTTGGCTTGGACGAATAAATATCCTGAAAATGAACGTCTTACCCCGACTCCTTTATCTATTCCAGGCCATCCCGATTCTGATCCCTAAATCCTTTTTCCGGTCCCTACATAAAATAATACTGCAGTTTGTTTGGGCTGGAAAGCATCCTAGAATATCTACATCAACCCTAACTAGCCCAAACCCGGGCTGACGGGGGCCCCTTAAAAAAACCAAATTTTTCCAAACAAATATCTGCTGCATCATCGGGGTAAAAATCAGGGAAATTTGTTTCCACCACCAATTCAAAAACTTTGGGTTCAATTTAAAATCTCCCAAAAATAAGGAGCCCAACCGGGGCCCCAATACCTTGGCCCCCCGGGTTTTGGTTTTTTCTAAAAGGCTCTTGGTCTATTTTTCCCCCTTTCTTCGGGGGGGGCGGGGGAAACTGGGGGGATACGGTTTCCACAGATCTTATCCTTCCTCATTGCATATATTTAAGGCGGGTGGACCACTCACTCCCCTCACAGGCAACCCAGGGATACCTGAACTGTTGAGAGTAAGAGACTTTGGCCCTGGTGGGGAAAAAACGTTTTTGGGGAAAATGGGGGATGAAACTCGCAGACAATCCCTTCAAACCTTACCCCGGATTTTGTTTGAAAGGCCCAGGGGGCTTCCCTTTTTTCTAGATTGCATTATTATCTTTTTACACAGTTGCTACTTTTACTTAAAAAGGGGCCCTTACCCCTTAGCTGGGACCCCAAACCAACCCTTTTGAAACCTGGTGCTTGCAGAAGACCCAAAAAAATACCCCATTTACTCTCAAGGATCCTTGGACTCCTAGTGACTACTGAGGAGCCTCCGAATTTAAATTTTTTCCCAAGGAGGGCAGGGGAGAGAAACCCGGGAATGGACCTTTTCCGGGAAAACGACGGGAAGAAAAATTTTTCATTCTTGCTCGGGAACCTCAGTTCAGTGAGAAAAAAAGAGATGAACTAAAAAATTTTGTCTTCTTTGGGTACAGAGTACCATCCTTCCCTGCACAACATTTAACCCCTCATTTCTCTAATCCCTGTTGCCGTTGTTTTAAAGGGGAAGGGAACAATGTTGCATATTTGTGGGGGTGCCCCCGCTTTAAAAGCCTTTTTGGGCTTAGAGTACATGACACAACCCACTTGATTAGTGGTGACAGACTGCAAAAAGACCCAGCCTCATTAATTCTTTTTGCAATACCGGGGCCCGGGTTCCCCTCTCTGAAGGGGCCCAAATGCTCACCTTTTGTTTAAACCCCAGACTGTGGGGCTCCCCATTTGGCCCCTTTCTTTCGGACTGGGTTTTGGGGGGATTCACACGGGCTGTAGACTAGAGGAGCTTTCGTTTTGATTCGCCCCCGTGATACTGAGAAATTCTATGCCACTTGGGGGGCTGGGTTTACCTTTTGTAATCTGACCGCTACCTCACCCTTCAATAACAAAATTTTTGCCCCGGGGGGGGGGGGGGGGGGGAAAGCTTGGGGAATTTTTATTTGCCCTTTCTCCTTTACCCGGTGGTGGTATACTGACTTCGACTGGGTCCCCAAAACCCCCGTTTTGGGTTTAAAATTTTCTTTTGTTTTTTTTTGGGTGAGGACTTTGTTGAGTCCCCCCCCAAAAAATAGTCCTGGCAGGAAAGGGTTTTTCTATTTACTCCTACCTATTTTTGGATTGGGTGGATACTCCTTTTTTGTACTCAAATTAAAAGCGCCTACAGATGGAATTTTTTAGGAGTCTTTGACTCCCTTTTAATCTTAAAATAAATCCCCCTCAACAATTAGCCAATGGTGTATCTTAGAATCCAGTTACTCCTGTACTAATGTTTTTAGTCTTCAGCGTCCCCTTTCCCGATTACACTTTTTTTTGCTTTTGAATTTCCCCATTAACGGCTCAAATTTTTTGCCTAATGTTTTAATACTTAACTTGTACTGCCTGTTTTTGTTATTAAAGCCTTTATTGTGTACAAACAGGTTTTCTTTAATAAAGCTTTGAATGGGGGTAAAAAAAAGCAAATTTAGGATTTGTTACATCCAACAAGGGGCTGTGGGCTTTTTCAGCCCCCCCTTTCCCCTAATGCCTTTTGATATGCAGATGCTTTGTAGAGTCGAAAAAGGGGGAAAAAAAAATCCACATGCCGGGGCGTTCAGTGCCCCTTTCCTTTAAAGGGGAGGGTGTTTTCCCCCTCCTGACCACTTGATGCTCCCACACAGCCAGCTAGTATCGCTCCCGGGACCTTTCACTGCTAAGGGGACCCAAAAAACCCGAAAACGGGATTGTCTTTCAGATGCGAATACTGGCTTGGCTAAAATCCTTTTTTTCTTTTTCAAGACCTAAATTAAAGGGCAAAAGCAAATTGAGATTTTTTTACAAACCAACAGAGGGGGGCTGTGGGCTTCTTTACCCCCTTTTTCATAACGCCTTGTGGGTAAAGCCCGATTCTTCATAGACCCGCAAAAGGCAAAACAAATCTCTAAAATGCCTTCGTTCGGTGCTCTCCCTTAAGGGGGGGGATGGGTTTTCCCCCTCCTTAAACCACCCTTTATGCCCCCCCCACCCGCCCGCTAGTATCGTCTGCTCTGCACTGATAAAGGACAAAAATCCAGAAACAGCGTTGTCTGGGAGATGAAGATACGGGGTTGGCCCAAAACCCCTTTTTTTTTTTTTCAAGACCAGAAAGGGCCCAAAAACAAATTGAAGATTGGGTTTCATCCAACAAAAG
Source organism: Phyllomedusa bahiana (assembly GCA_025379985.1). Classification (NCBI taxonomy): domain Eukaryota; kingdom Metazoa; phylum Chordata; class Amphibia; order Anura; family Hylidae; genus Phyllomedusa; species Phyllomedusa bahiana. The sequence goes on from JAODAL010015204.1 coordinate 69,687, forward strand.
GGGGCTTTTGGGCCCTTTTCACCCCCTTTTCCCAAAATGCCTTGTTTATATGCAGATGCTTCTAGAGTACAAAAGGCAAAACAAATCTCTACACGCCGTTCGTTCGGTGCTCTCCTTAAGGAGAGATGTTCTCCTTCCTGAGTCTGTAAATTATGGCAGAGACGGCACTTTTGGCCATGATTCCATGCCTATATTGTATGCCTTCCTTGCACCAGTCTGAACTCGGTCTTATTCCTGTGCTGTTTTTGGGGGTGAATGACAGTTTTCCACCACACATGTCTGTTACTTCTGATAACCCTAGTGCCAGATCATTTTGGTTGAGTGGTCATTGACAGCCAACTTCATCTTTCTTCCTGATAGTCGGTGTTCTGTATGGTTTGGATGTCAGAGGGCTGGTTCAATCCTGCCCTGGAACTGGACTCTGGCATCCCTTCAAAACCTTTGTCTCTAAAAAAGATGCTTGAGATAGTCTCTTGTATTTGAGTTAATGTTTTCTTATCTGTTTGTTTGTTTGCTTGGATTTCTGACCTTTGTGCCTTACTTTGGGACGTCCTTTTCCCTGTGCCTTTTGTTTGTTGCCATCTTTTTTCTCTGACTATTCTTTATTTTGTTTTGTCTTTCATATTTTTTTTGTGTCCATCTTCCCAGTCTAAGGATGCTGTTACTTGCCCCCAACCCCCTAGGGTTTGGGGCCCACTAGGCTAGAGCCCTCAAAAAAAAAAACATCTTCAATTTCCTGCCCCACAAAGTTGAAAAGCTATTTTCGTAATGAAATAACCCTTTTAACATCAAAATAGGCTCAAGCCGTAAGGGATTAACCAATGCCAACAGTATTTTGAAAAATAAACTAAATGATTTACAGATGTAACAAAACACAAAAAGCCAAGACGTCAAGGTCAAGCTTAATTCTGCGATATCCTAAATTTTGTTATGGAAAATTTTACTATATCTCACTTTTATAAATTTGCTCCCTTACAGCTTTCCAATGTTTTTATTTCTCAGACTGTTTTAAAATGGTTTACCAAAGGAGTGAACACAGTATATAGCATGGACAGGATTTTACTGATGGAGAGTGTCAGGCCTTTTGTTGGGACAACATAAACACCGAATATAGTTCCAAAGTATATGGAAGCCACAATGAGGTGGGAGCTACAGGTGGAGAAGGCTTTCTGTCTACCATTTTGGATGAACCCTTTAAAGGGATTGTAAAAAAAATAATTAAACACTAAAATTTGGTGGGGTTGGCATAAAGACGTGGGAATCCCTACTAAAGAAAATCCCCAAAGTGAACAATAAAAGTATCGGAACAGGCAAGTTCTAGTAAAGGGACAATGTCACAGAAGAAATGGTTGAGGATATTTGGTCCACAAAATCTCAACTTTACTGTTGTTATAGTTGAGATCAAAACAATAGAATATCCAAATAACCAACAAATTATGGACAGTATTGCACAATATCCACTTGTCATGATAGAGGAGTAACGGAGGGGATTACAGATGGCCACATATCTGTCATAAGACATCACTGTGAGAAGAAAACATTCAAAACATCCTGCAGCAGCGAAAAAATAAAACTGAGAGATACAGTCAATATAAGTTATGGTCCCCCCATTATTCAAGAGTATGTGGAACATGTTGGGGACAATATTATTTGTTAATAGGATGTCACTGATGGAGAGTTGTGAGATGAAGAAGTACATTGGAGTGTGGAGGTTCTTGCTGGTGGACACCAGGACGATGATCAGGAGGTTCCCACATATTGTCCCCCCCGTAAACCACCCGGAGAAGGCAGAAAAGCAAATTTTAAATTTTTGGTTAATCTGAAATCCTAGAAGAAAAAACTCATGCCAGAGTCAATTGTTTTTCCCCGTGTGTAAAAAGATAGCAGAGGCTAGAAATAAAACAGTTACTCTTTCATTTTTACCATTTAGATTTAGATAAACGCAAATTAATTTTCTGGAGAATATGTTATAGTGCTTATCACTTCATGCACTTGGTAGAGCTGAAATGACTGAGGGTCCTAAGAATTGTATTAAGAATTTGAATTGATGAACTGATGCAAAGGACAAAGTGGAAATGTAGCGATGCAAGTGCATCAAATCTGCTTTTTATTCTCTTATTCAACACAACATGACTTATTGAATTTAAAAAAAATAAATTTATTGAATGATAAAATATATTATGTGATAAATATAAAGTCATTTCCAAAATATAAACTTGATTTATAAACCTTGTGACAAAGTGACAACAGTATTCCTGTCTTTGCCACTGGTGGAGTCGTTTGGTAGAGACGTGCCCCCAAAGAGCCCGGGGCTTGGTGGGGGGAGCCAATTTTTCTGTCGAACACTAGGTTGCTGAAGCTTTTTTAAAGCAGGCTGACATCCACCTTTAGGGTTGGCTTCCCGGCACCAGATGGGTGGGGGGCTGTTCCCGCGTCCCAGGTCTCCAGGTTCCATGTCGGGTTTTTTTTGGCCAGTCTTGGGTTGGCTAAAAAAAGCCTTCTCCCCCAATTGATCGGGGTGTGGCCTCCCCCTCCCGGGAAGTTGGGCGCAGAGCGGGAGGGAAGCTCTTGCCCAGGGGGCTTGAGAAAGCCGGGAAACCAGTGGGGGGTTGGTGACGTGAGTCTGGTTTTACTGGACCCTAGGTCCAGGCCACGGATAGAGGGGTAACACAATATATTTTTAGTTGGGGGCCGGGACGGCCGGGGTTTGTTTTTACTTTTTGGTATAGGGCTGATTTTTTAACCCTGTGCATAAATAAAACAGGCTAAACCAAAAGAAGCCTTGTGGGTGGGGGCCATTCGTTTACCAAAGCGGCAACCCCGGGGAGCAAAAAGTACCCCCAGGGGGTCCAAGATGGCCCCGAAGAAAAGTGGTTGTCACATAGGGTGGGGATTGGGCAAATTTGGGCACAACTGAATTGGCGCAGTGTTGGCAGAAGTTGTGCCTGAAGTGGTACAAGTGCAAAAGTCTTTGCAGCAAATTTAAAGGGGGGGGCCTTATTGTGAAGCATGCTGTAAAGAGACACCCCCCAAAAAGGCTGAGTTCTTTTGGGGTGAAGACTGGTCCTTCAGGGGAGAGAGGAGGAAAAACCTGCATGAGAGACTGTGCTGTCTAAAAGACTGTGTTGCTGGCCTGAAAATTTTTGTTTTGCCATGGAGGAACTCCTTGCCCAGTGAGGCAATCTATAAAGGAGTCTGAGCAGCGACGCAACCATGAAAAGGGAGAATGGAACTCCAAGAAAAGTTGAAGGCAGACCAGGGGGTTAAAAGCCATTCGAACCCCAATTTCACATCTGAGAAAGGTGGACTCACCAAAATAAAAGCATTTGCAGGCGGGGAGGTGCAGATCCAAGAGGAAAAGACAGATGGCAAGGAAACCAGATGAGTGGTGGGGGAGTAGCCTACAGGTGGAAATGTGCATGAGGGGATGTCCCGTGGGAGGGGGCCGTATCGTTCATCCAAGAAGGGGGGGTTCCACCTCAAGGAGTGGTGTTGCAAAGGGGCCCCTCGGTGCCCCCGTTTCCCGGGGCAACCATCGGGATCACAGGAGCCTGCTTCCACTGTCCAGCGAGGAGCCTTGGGGAGATGCACAAGCAAGAGTTGTGCTCCTGTTGTCCTCTAAAAGGGAGCCGAGAGGATGCAGTTCAAGCCTGGGACTCCAGGTGGATGCAGCCCCCCTTTGGACAAAAAACGTGAGCAGAAAGTCCAGACTGAACTAGACATCAGACCCGGTAAACTGTTCCTTTTTATGTATGAAAGGGGTTTTTGAGACTGTCTATCAAGTCCGGGAGAAGTGGGGTTCCCAGGTGGGACTGGAGGTCATGCACACGATCTGTATGAGGACTTGTCTGGGCTAAACAGAGGCCTGAATATGCGACAAGCCAGAAGAGTCCTGAAGCAGGGGGTTTTTGAAAGGTCTGATGAATTTAATGGCTTACCTATATGCAAGGGTTCTGTTAAAATGCCAGAATTAGCTAACCGCCTGGATCCATAACAGGCCAACAGCTTGAGCGGGGGGGAAGGGGGAGCTGGGTCACAGAGTTGGTTTCCAGTTTTTGTGTCCTGTGTGTACAAGCTGCACTACAGAGTTCAGAGAGCCTCAGTTTTCCCCCTAGGGGTTGGGGTTAACAGTACTGGGGTATTGCGAGGATGTGTGTTTTGTGGTGGATGACCATCGGGGAGAAAGGGGTTTTAAACCCTACAGGCTCAGGTGGAGCAAATTTGGGGTTCCCCCCTAGCAACATGGTGTCCTCGCATCCCCGTTGGGGGAACCCGGGGGAATAGAGCGCTCAGTGGGGTGTATGTGTCGGGGACCATTTAAAAAGGGTCTACCAGTAACCTCAGCAAACAATGTGTACCGGGAGTACCTGCAAGTCGCAGGAAATGTATCCCCAGTGTTTGATACCTCCAGTTCTGTGCGACTGCGGTTTTTCCCAGGAGGAGACTTCATGTTTCAGTGTGCAGCCGCAAGTGAATGGAGAACCTGGGAATGATTCCTCCCCTCAAGTGTGAGGAAACCGGGTTTAAGAGGTGTGTCCTGTGGGGATGCCAGCATTTTTTTTTTGCTTTGTTGTCCCAGAGAAGATTTTTGCCTCTTTAATGGGAACTCGCAAGTGTGTTTGCCTGAAAGAGAAACAGTTTTGCCCGGGGTGATTGCTTGCTCTGTTGTGAGGGTCTGTACCATGTATGAATTAGGAGTATGGGGGGTGGTTAGGGCCCAGGGGGGAAAAACCATTCTGTAAGAGTCTCTGTTTCATGGGGAATGGACACGCAATTGTCATCCTCATGTAAGGATGATGCTGTTTATGCAGAGGAGAATGATGAAAAAAAAATTTGCAATGAAAAGTGTCCCCACAGTTTTTTGGGTACAGCCCTGATCAGTGTTTACAGAGAAGGGGGTCTATAAAAAAATCCAATTGTGACACGCGGGAATGAAATGGGCATGCTGGGACCTTAGTGCAGCAAGGTAACTTTTTCCAATGCTGCTGATTTTTAGTAGCTTTTACTGCATGGTCATAAGGATTGCAGTGATGGTAGTGAACTTAACCCAGAAAAAAAGAGGGTTTTCTCAGGCGCCCCGTGAGGGGCAGGTGAGAGTATTTTGGGTCCTCAGAGGGTAAAGAGGTTGAGTATTCTCCTTTTGAGCATGACAGGGGGGTGTGCAGGAAAAATCTCCACACTTTTCTGCAGAAATCCGCTCTCGAAAAAGCCAAACACTGGACATTTAAAAAGGGCCCCCGGGAGTAAAAGTCTGAACACCGGGGTTAGGAAGGCGCCTTTGTCTTTCCCCGTCTATTGGGGTTAAAAACCCGATAAGTGAGAGGTTGGGAGTGGGAGCCCTGAAATACTACATGCTTGTTTTTGGGGGCTACGCATCCTGTCAGCAGAAGTTGTCACGAGATAAAAACAGGTGACAGCTAGTAGCCCCAAATGAAGCTTCAGGGTCAGGAGATAAACAGTGAGGGGCAGAGCCGTGGGATGAAAGAACTTTTTGGTCTCATGTAATCCTGCAGTCAAAGAGGTACAGGTTGGGGCTTAGGGGCCCCCTAGCGGCCATAGTGGGTAGTGAACCCCGAGAGGGGGGATGTCATTACTGCCTCTGGTGAGGTTGTCAGGAATCCCTGTGAAGTCGGATAGGCTAAGGTGGTGACATTGTTCAGATGTGCATGTGTTACGCCCCCTGGTTTTTAAATGGCTATGACCCTTCAGTTGCTCATGGGGGAGGAGGATGGTGTGAGCCCACAGCTGGTGTCATGGAAAGTTTATCTCTGCCCCTGAAGTTGTAGGGGAAGACTTGCCCCAAAATAGGACTTTGCCCCCGGAGGGGCCTGGGCATGTGAGAAAGCCCAAGGGCTTTATCAAGGGGAGGGATTTACAAATGACAACAGGTAGTTGCCGTCTTTGCCACGTAGAGCCGCCTGGGGAAACTCCACCAAAGGCCTGGCTTGGTGGGGGAGCCCCAATTTTTATCTTTTAGCAACACTAGGGTTTCTGACAGCGTATTAGCTGGGTGACACCACCATTTATGGGTTGGGGTTCCCCCGGAACAGCTGCAGATGGGTGGGGGCTTTCCCCCCGTCCCCGGTTCCCGGTTCCATGCGGTTTTTGGGCCCGTCTTGGGTTTGGGTATAAAAACCGTCTCTCCAAGTGATCGGGGGGGTGGCCTGCTCCCGGAAATTGGACAGCAGAGCTGGAGGGAAGCTTGCCCGTGGCTTGGAAAAAGCCAGGGAACCCTGGAGGCTGGGGACGTAGTGCTGGTGGTAAGACGCTAGGGCCAGGCCACGGATAGAGAGGGAACACAATAATTTTTTTGTTAGTGGCCGGGGCCCGGGTTTTTTTTGTAGTTTTTTGGGAAACGGGTATATTTTTTAAATGTGCATGAATAAAACAGCTGAACCAGAAAGAAGCCTGTGTCGGGTGCCATTCGTTACCAAACGGCAATCCCCTGAGCAAAAGTACCCCCAGGACGGACCAAGATGGCGTCCGAAGACATGTGAGTTGTCACAACCTGCAAAAAAATATTGTATTAGCTTGAAATTACCAGGAGCATTCAACAAGAGGTGTACAATGATTGCCAGTGATTTTTTACAATTGTAGAGTAAAGCAATAACACCATGAAACCTTTTTAATATTGTGACATGAATCTATCCCAGAGTCTCCCAAAAATTGGGAATCTCACAAGGAAAAAGAGTGACTTTAATCACTTTTTACTATTTTGCCATAGGCAAACTTAAACTCTACAGTTCTCTATCTGAAAAACCTAAAACGTAACTTTTATTAGTTTTTAAAATCTTTAAACCCCTATACACACTATTTAAAAAAACCCCATTTTAAACCTCACCAATTTTTAAACCCTTTTTTCTAAGGAAAGAAGGGAAAACTCCTTTTCTATTTTAAAGTCTGGGTGGAGCAACCCCCTTTTAACAGGGGGGCCTTTTTTTATATACAGCAATTTTCCCGCTCCCGTAAGGGAAACCCAAAACCTTTCCCCTTGGGCCCAAATCACCCTTTAAACTCATGGATACAAAACAAATATGGCCCCCTTGTGGGCACTGGGCTGGAGCAGGTTTAAAACGTCTAGACAGAGGGTGAGGGAAAACACAATTTAAAAACGTCCCTGTCCCGACCTTCCCCCACAAAGTTTAAAAAGGTAACCTGGCTTCATCAGGGGTTAGGGTTTCCCGGGTCACATGTGGTTCTAAGCTCACATTCCCTTTTTTATCATGTTAGATTTCACATGGGCCCCATATGCCCCTCACTTGGGGCACCATATCTCTTCCCCTCACAGGGGTATTTAATTTTTTATCCCCCCATGAACCATATTTGGGGAAAAAAAATCGGGACTTATGTCTGTGTTCTTTAGTATGTTTAAATTTATTTAATTTTGTTAGTTTTGGGTGAGTTTGCGAGGGGGTGGGGTCGCCTTTTTGGGGGGAGTGCTCTATCTGGATAGGACTAGGATAGTGATAGCGAAAAATTAGTGCTTTTTCTTTATTGGTATTTTTATTTGGGCCCGGGGGAACGGAAGGTTTTACTGTGAACCCAAAGGGCTTCAGAAAAGGGAGTTTTTTAAAAACATTTTTTGACCCATTTTTCCTTCTCTTCTTTTTAGGGGAATTCCCCCCTGCTAAAGGTATTTGGTACAAGGTTTTTTTTTGCTGTATTAGCAGACCCTTGGCCACTTTTCTTTTTTATTTAGGGGTACTGATATACAACCCGGGGACTTTAAAAACATATTTCAGTTTTCTATTTGTATATTGGCTATATGTGTGAGGCCCTTTTTTTAAAACAAAAAAAGGTTAATTTTTTTAAAGCCCTAAATTTTTTTAAAAATTATTGTTTTAGGATTTTTTTTTTTTGATCTGTGAAGGTTTTTTATATTCCTATTTTATCTCTTTTTTCTGTGACATGTTAAAACACCTTTTCCCCATTCAGGTTGGTTTACCAAAAGCCATTTAGAGGGGAAACCCCAAAAAAAAAAACTCCCCTTTTCCCCTCTCCTTTCCCCGGGAACCCCTAAATTAAATTTTGCTGCTAAAGCGGGCCCCCTGTCCCATAGACATCAAAACCCCAGACAAATTTGGCATTTTCCATAACGGGGGTTGGGCCCTACTTTACCATGCTTTTTCGCACCAACGTTCTGTATCCCAAAAGCATTTCCGCACCTGACTGTGATGGACTTTTCCCTCTCATTTTCTCATGTTTTTGCCACTGCGTGGCCACTGGAACGGGTTAAACGGATAGGTGTTACCCTTCGGGCAGGGACACTACCCGCTTATTTAACTCCCATAAAACCCCTTTTTCTTCCTGTCTAATATGCATATTATTGGGAAAATAAACTCCATTGTATGTACACTATTTTTCATTTTTATCTTCCCAAAAAAACACTTTCCTTTTTTATCTAATATTTCCCTATTCATTTTTAAAAAAGCTCCAAAGGGCCCTTATTTTAAAAAATATTCCATTGTACTGGTACACTATTGGCTTTGTCTATTCCCCTAAAAAACTTCTCTTTTACTTTTAATTTAACATATTTTATTTTAATTAAAACACAAAAGGGCCCCAGGTTAAAACTGCCCTTCTCCCGCGTTTTACCTCCCACCTTCCCCCTTTAAAATTCTTTTTTACAGGCCCCCTAAATTTATTTTCGTCCCTAAGGGAGCATGGCCCAAAAATATTAGTTTTTTAAAATTTAAACTCTATTGCATCTGCATAAAACTGTACTCCATTTATTGTTTTAAAGTTTGCCCCAAAATCAACGCAGCGAGCCCCGAAAAAAAATAAATTTTATTCCCTTGATGAAGTATAAATGAAAAGATAGTAAATTACTCCCGGGCTGCGTTCGCCAGAACCCAAAGGGAAGTGGGAAATAAACACATGATTCAGCTTGCCCAAAAAAACCTCTCCCTGCACAGAAACAATAAAAACATTTTCCCTCCCAAATTTGTTAAATAGAAAAACCGTGGGGCCCCACGTGATCAAATATCTATTTATATTGCAAAAAAAACAGGGAAAAAAAGGGGGAAAAAAATGGGGGGCAGAGGGGGGAAAAGGAGGGAGATGGGGGGGAGAGGAAAAAAAAATTTTTTGAACTCTGATGCTTTTATAGTCATATATTCAACCATGCTTATTCCCCTTGACCCTACTTAATTTACTATATCATGGTTTTTTCAAAAATTATTATATAGGGAAAACAGCCAAAAATTTAAAAAAAATGCTGAAAAAGAAAAGCTTCATTTTGGCCCTTTTGGTTTCAAAGTATTGGGTCTTTTTTAAACCATTTTGCTTTTTCTTTCAACAAAATACATTCCAAAATCGCCCTTCCTTTCCCCTAGCCTTTTTTTACAAGATGCCCCAGAATTTTAAAAACCTCTATTTACCCTTTTGGGACTTCCAAAAAAGTGTTCGCTAGGGGGTGTCCCTCTAGTTTTTAAAAAGTACTCAGATGTTTTGAGATTTGGGCGACAAACTCCTGTGTGGTTTTTCCCCCCATTTGATCTTGGGGAAGTACACATAGCCCCCTAAATCACCCCTCTGGTTTTACCCCAAATTTAATTTAATTGTCTTATCTCAAATCTTTTTTTATGATTGGGATTATCAATTTTTTTTGTTTTCCTATGAATGGGCAGAATGAACCCAAATTTCCACAAAGGGTATGAGGGTAAAACCCCCGGGGGGGCTGTAACCTGGTTTTTTTTCCCCCTCTCCCCCAATATTTTCTATGTTCAAATTCAACCCCAAGAAATTTTTTCCCCTTTTATAAAATGAACTAGGGTATTTAGGGGAAACACCTCGCGAATACTGGGGTTTTGGAATCAGAAAAGTGCCAATGTTTTTAAAATAGCTCTCATTTCATTGGGGGTCTTTTTATCAAAGGTACCCTATACAACGAATTAAATTTTGTTTTTTCCTTCTTCGTTTTTTTTGATTAATAAATGTTTCCCCCTTTTCCCGTTCCCAAAGCCCCTAATTTTAAATTTCCTTCCCCCGAACATTTCTTTGGGGTAAATCCCCTTTCCTTAAAAAAAATGAAATTTTAAATTTTTATAATTTTTTCATTAAAAAAACCTCTAAAGTAGAGGGAATTCCTCGAGCCCTAAGAAAATTGCTTATGGGGAAACCCCTTTTTTTTGAGAGGGGGGGATGTCGCTGGAAAAAGGTTTTTAACAAACCCTTTTGGGTGCCATATTTTTCCAAAAATTTTAAAATTTGGGTTTTGCTTGTTTTATTCCCCAAAATAATTTGAAAATCCAAAAAATAAAATTTTTTTCGATGAATTTCAAAGTGAATTTCATTTCCCCAATTTTATTATCATTGAGTTTAGATACCCAAAAACCTGAATTTAATTTTTACTTTCCATCCCAAAAAATCAAAATATCTCAATAAAGCGGCCCCCAAAAAAAAATCCCATCTGGTTTAATTTTTCAATGTGTTCGAAAAAAAACAATTTGCATCCTCCCCCCAAAAATTTAAAAAAATTGGAAAAAATTGGGGGCACAACTTTTGGCCCCCTGGGCTGGTCCCTTTTTGGTTTTATAAAAGGGGCCATTTAAACAAAAAAAATAGTTTTTGGGCCAAAAAAAAAAAATAAAACTGTTTAAAAAGAAATTTATTGTGTTCCGTAAATTTTGTACCTTTTTGTTTTTAAAAAAAATAAATTTGATTGTTTCAGGCCCCCAGATCATGTTGATGTTCCCGTAAAAGGGCCTTTTTTAAAACTAAAAATTGCAAGAAGGGGTAAATTTCACTCCCCTAGATCGTTGATTCTCATAACAGTATCCTTGTTTTTTCTTTCAGATTTTGAAGGAAGGCCGTGGCAAAGGGGGGTTTAGTATACGATTACATTAAGTGCTTGGTCCTTGTGTGTTAAAAATTTTTTTCTGCCTGGTTAGACTATCGGTCTTTCCTGGTATTGGCAACCCCCTTTTTTGGCCCCCTTTTGGTTTAAAGCAAAAAAAAGGTTTACAATAGTTGGATTTTAATTTTAACATAAAATTTTCCAGGAGGGATTCAAACAAAGGTGGGACAATGAATGGGAGTTTTTAATTTTTTTTTTTTTTTTATTGGGAAATTTTGTTTGGGGTAAAGCAAACCAAAAAACATGGGCACCTTTTTACATATTTTTTTGATAGGGAAACTTTTCCCAGGACCTAAACAATGATCTGTAAGGGGAAAACTTTTTGTTTTGCATGTTAAAACAACGGGGCACATAAAAAAATTTCTCACCTTAGTTAGTTGCTTGGCCTCCCAAAAGTCTTTATTTGTTCCCTTTTTCTGGGCCCTTTTTTTTTTGAGTTCCCGAGGTTTTAATGGGTGATGATTTTAAAACCCAGCAGGTTTGTCACTTTCCCCCCAGGGCACATGAAGTTTAAACTTACCTGCCCATATTTTTTATAAAATGAAGACAAAGGTGCCCGGGGGGGGGAAGAACTCTGGGAGATATCTCCATTCTGTCTGATGAGTCTCCGGGTTGCCGTTTCCCTTGTGGGGAAAATAATTAGAATTTATTTTTTTAGATTAAAAACCTTTGGGGGTCAAAATTGGTTTTTTCTTTTGAAGATATATAAAGCGGTTTTTTTTCTTTTAAAGAGGGGTTTTGTGGGGAAAAAGAAGAAAAAAAAAAAGATTTTTTAATAACATTTTTTTAGCAGATATATTTTTGTAAAAATTTTTCATTTTTTGGTTTTTAATGCCCAAAATTTCTAAAGGACATGAATGGCTTTTGTTGTCAGAGGAGTGTGATTTTACAGTGGGTTTCCCGTTCTTTACCCTCAACCCCGGGGAGGGGGTTGTATGACTCTGAAAGATACAGTGGGGCGGGAAAAAAAATTCAGAACCTTTAAAAATTTCACTCTTTTTTTTTCATTGCAAACCATTTGGTAAAAATTTAAAAAAGTAAATTTTTGGGTGTTTTAATGTACACTCTGTTCCCCCCCCCCCTCTTGAAAAAAAAAAAAAAACAGAAAAGTTTGATATGTTTTTCAAAGTTATTAAACAAAAAATTTCTGAACTATCCCCAAAGGTCAAAAATTTTTTTCAGGGCTTTTGCCTTTAGTATTGGTAGAAGCCCTTTTTAGCTTTACAGCCTTGGCTTTTTGGGGAAATGATTGCAAAAAGTTTTTCAGCCTGGTTTTGGGGGGACCCTTCCCCCATTTTTCCCTTGGGTTTCCTCTCCGTTCCAAGGTTGGATGGTAAAAAGTTGGGGGACAGCCTTTTTTAAAGTCTTTCGAAGCTCAATTGGGTTTGGCCCGGGGGCTCTAGGTAGGGCAGTCAAGAACGGTAACAGAGTTGTTCTGAAGCCACGGCTTTCTTATTTTAGCTGTGTGCTTAGGGACATTTTCTTGTTGGAAGATGAACCTTCTGAGGTCCCGGCGCTGGAAAAAGTTTTCATAAAGGATATTCTGTATTTGGTTCATTAGCTTTTCCTTCAATTGCAACCAGTCATCCTGTCCTGCAGCTGAAAAACTTCCATGGCATGGGCTGCCACCACCCCGTTTCCTGTTTGATTGTATTGGGCAGGTGATTAGCAGGGCCTGGTTTCCTCCACACATACCACTTAGAATTAACACCAAAATGTTCAATCTTCATCTCATCAGACCAAAAAATCTTATTTGTCATAGTCTTTTCATGTGTTTTCTTGCAAACTGTATGTGACCTTTCATATGTCTTGCTATGAGGAGAGGCTGCCGTCGGCTGCACTCTACCATAAAGCCCGACTGGTGGGGGTGCGCGATAGTTGATTTTGTGGAATTTTTCCCCCCACTCCCTACTGCATCTCGGGAGTCAGCCAAGTGACTTGGGGTTTTCTTTACCTCTTCCAAGGTTGCTCCCACGTTTGTTAGTTTGGTGGCGACCGGTCGAAAGAAGAGTTGTGGCGTCCCAAACTTCTTCCATTTTAAGATTTGGAGGCCTTGTGCTCTTGGGAAACCCTTTGAGTGTGCAGAAATTCTTTTGAAACCCTTGGCCAGATCTGGCCTTCCCAAAATTCTTTCTCTGGCCCCTTACCCTTTCCTTGCCCTCAGATTCTCATGTGTTGCATGCCTGTGGTGTGAGGTCTTATATAGACGGGTTGTGTTTTTTTCCTAATCAAGTCCAATCAGTTTAATTAAACACAGTGGACTCCAGTGAAGGAGTAGAAACCCTTTCAAGGCGGTTAGAAGGAAATGGACAGCATTTGAGTTAAAATGAGTGTCACAGCAAAGGGGTTTTGAATAATTATGATCATGGATTTTTCCATTTTTTCTTTTTTAATAAGTTTGAAAAAATGGCGCAATGAAACAAAGAGTGAAAATTTAAAAAAGGATCTGAATACTTTCTGTACCCACTGTACTCCCAGGTTTCTGTCCCCAGCATTGTCTTTACAGAAAGGGTTTAAAAATTTTGTTTTTGGGTACAGGCGGAAAGGGTTTTTGCATAGTCAGAAGAAACCAACAAAAAGCAGAAAAGTTTAATTGTGCCCAATCCAAAAAGCGGTCGGGGGCTAGTGTTGAGCGATTTTTTTTCGACAAAGTTGAAATGGCAAGGTTTTTATGGTGATCGAAATTTCTAGATCATGCGTAATTTAAAGGTTAAAATTGAGATCACTATTAAGATCGCGCCATTTTGGGCGCTTCCTGAAATTTTGGGGGCCGCAAATGAGTTTACAGAATAGAGCAGGGTGAGATTGTGTGCGACGTCATGAATGGGAAAGTGTATGGGTTGCGTTGGCTGGAAAAACATATGACCTCGTTTTACATAGAAAAGGTTTTTTGTTTCAGCCTCAGTGTCTCTCAGCGTCTCATAGGGATAGGACCTGCGCTTGCCTGTGGCAAAAGCTCAGCGAAAAAAGTCTTTTTTGCACAGAGAAACCCTACTATTAGCTGTGATCCTTCCAATTTAGTTAGATTTTGAGATTTGAGGATTTTATTTGTTTGCTAGAGAATTTTAAAAGCAGCATCTACCGCTGTAAATTTCCCGGCGGGGGGGGGAAAGGGGGGGGGGGCCCCGGGGGACCACAGACAAGCTCTATCTTAAAGAAACTGGATAAAGTTCACCAAGACTTTGTGTAGACATTGTAGGGATTCTTTATTATTAAAAAGTTTGCTATTGAAAATATTTCCTGGATATTGGGCGCCTGAATTTTTATTAGGGGTTTCACTCTTTTAGTAACTGAAAGGTCTCTTTGTTAGGTGCAAAAATACGTTTATTATCATATACATTTCAGATTGTGTTAATTTTAATTTTACCATTACACCTGTTCTGTTGATATATACCTTTCAGTTAAATTACAAACCAGCAATCTTGTAGTCAGCACAGGTTGTTTGTTGCCAAAAAATAGTGTATCATACGAAACATAACAGTTTCGTGTTTTTTTTACTTTTGCACACCCCGCATTTTATTGAGCAGCATCCACGTAAATCTTAAAACAGAATTTATATTCACACAGGTGAAATTTAAAGGTGCAAAAAATACCCTTTTTTTTATACCAAAACATAACGTTCGTGTTTTTTGACTTTTGCTAACCCAGTACTGTTAATTGACGCTGCATCTACGTAAATCTTAAAACAGCAATTCTATCTTCACCACAGGTGAATTGAAAGGTGCAAAAAATAGTTTTTTTTATGTTGAGCGATTTCTTTTGGACAGATCGATTATAGTCGATAGGGCCGCTATCGATAAGGTTTTTTTTGATTTCGAGCATCGATTTGCGCTGACCATTAAAGTCTATGGGAGAGCAACAAAAACCCCTTTTTATTACACCCAAACAAGGCTGGGAATGAAAATTAACATCCAAACAGCAAATGGTAGTGCTACATCTTAGGCAACACATTAGGTTATAAAGTACAGAAAAAAAGACACAGACCATTTCTATCCCTGTCTTGTACTACAGCCGACCCTTAAACCTGCAATCACCCCCAAATTAAAAAGTGCCCGAAGGCAGTATGATTTGAACTATCTGTTAATTGAACTGGAAAATTGAATATCCCGTTGGGCCAAGAAAGAGCCCCCCAAATTGCATGACCCCCATTTAAAAAAGGACGGAAAAAGGGGTCTTTCAACCA